>VZRO01005011.1:813686-934154 GCA_013397915.1 Daphoenositta chrysoptera
AAAGGTGTTCTGGGAAACAGTAATAAACCGATCCCCCTGTCACCAGGGGTGGTCTTCCTGAAGCATAGTGTAACCTCTAGTTTTGTCTCACACACAGCACCCAGTGCTGAATACTGAACATGAAGTTTGATCCCAAAGTGCTGATAAAATACAGCTGATTTCTCAGCTTAGGCTGACAAGATTTGTTCATGCTTAAAAAAATAATGCCTCAAGTGACAAGCCCTCAAGATTTCAAAGGAGCCCTAAGAGAGTTTTGTTCAATCAGAAGGTAACAGAGATGCTCTTCCTGACACATGGCTGCAGTCTCAATGGAATAAGATAGACACCAAGGAGGGGGAAATGCTACTGATCAGGTTAACATGAAAACTTTTTTGCAAGCACTAATTGGAATGCAAATCTTTGTACCGTAAAAAAACCCGAGCTATGAATAGAGCATTGGAGTTTAATTGATTAAATCTGTCAGTTTCTAAAAAAGCCAGAGATACACGCTCTGATATACTTGACTCCCAGCAGTTTTATTAATAGCTCTGTGGTGCTTCAGCCTCCTTAGACACGCAGGTATAATGCACTGTATATTTTCACACTTAAGCAGATTCCCTATGAAAGGCAAACACCAGAGTGTGACTACAAGGTGAGGAACGTGCCTGTCAGTGGGGCACTGGCACTGCCAGCACAGCTGAACACAGAGGCTGCAGAGCTGTGCAGAGCAGCAGTGGGGCTCCATGAAAGAAATTACAATAAATTGTAATAAACACAGGCTCTAAAATATCAGGAAATCCAAGAGAAAGAATAAGAAAAAAAATGCACTCCCTTAGGCTATTTGCTGTTTTAATTTCATCGCCATTTTTCCCAATTTCTGCTCTAAGAAGCCAACAAGTTTATGAGTCCTGCACTGGGGGATGTGCTCCCCTTTGGATGAGCATGACAGAGTGTATGGGTGTTTGTGTGTGAGGAGGGTGTCGGCCCCTCTGCTCAGCAGAATGCCCAAGCTTAATGTGCCAACTTCCCCCACAGCTGCTTCCTCATTATCACTCAAGTAGGTTAGTTTCAAAATTATATATCCAGTAAGTCACTCTACAGATGTTCACTGTCACCCTATGAATCCTCTGTCTTATTTGCTCAATGTGAATTATATTTTGCTCAATGTGAATTATATTTTTCTGAATTCCTGGACCAACATTTATCAGAACGTAAATTGGAACTTTGCAAAATTAATGTAGTTAATTGAGAGTCTGTAAATTCCTTGCCTATCCAAGGGCAAGTATGAAACCCTGCAATGAAGTGTCATTAAAAATTATGGTATAAATTAAAGCTGAACTAGAATGCTTTTGTTAATCTTCCCTCCTACCCCCCCCCAAAACAAAACAAAACAAAAAAGCTTCACGATCCTACAATCCAAAATAACAATATTCAGATATACAGCATGACAAATGGTATCATGCTGTTTCATTAATAAGACTGCTATATAGCTTGTGTTTTATTACTGGAATAATATTTAATAGACAGTTCTTGCATTTTGCATTGCATACCTGGTCTCACACTATGGCTCAGACACTTATTCTTTAAGGAAGAGAATATGAAAAGAGGAAATAAAAAAGTAAATCAATAGGCTTATGTTTCTACTCTGTGTAGAACCACATGAACCTTTTCTGATTTTCCAGCAATTCCAAAAAGCCTGAAACAGTTCCAAACCACCTGAGTCAGAATGAGAAAGCATGAACTACCTGAAAACATAAGATAGCAGTTTAAAAATTAAAATGGTAAAGAAAAAAATCTTCAAGTAGAAAAATCCTTTCAGTTTGGAATACTGGAATATCAAGATATTGAATCAGAGCAAAGCACTTTAACTTCTATTTCAGTTTTTATTTAAATTTCCATCAATCTCTTCTTGACCCTAACAATTCAGAGAAATTGAAATGAAGCCAAGGAAAAATTCATTGCCACCCAATCAGGGCTTTCCAACAAAATTTGACCTACCCTTAGCTTTCTCCTGGCACTTGGCAAGGAGATTAATTTATTTATGAATTTTTCAACTTGAGTTTTTATGTTTTTCTGTAAAAAAAAACCAAAAAAACCCCAACCACAACTGGGGAAGAGGTTCCAGCATAAATATATTAGACAGCTCATGGAGAGATAACTTGCTGCTATTAATCCTCCTGGCTAATAACAGCATAAATTTACCCTGCACAGAGTCCTCCTTCTAAGGTATGGACGGTCAAATTTGGATTTATGAAATCAAAAGTGAGAGACTTGGTGCAGTGCAGGTGCATTGAGGGTCTGTGGGTGTGGGGTGGGTGTGGGCAGCACCCCGGGGAGCAAAGCCCGGAGCGGTGCTGGGGCTGGGGCACCTGAGGAGGGTGAGGTGAGGAAGGCTCCAGCCAAGGCTTCTGCGGAGCAACTGCAGAAACATGAAATTTGGGATGGCCACACCCCAGGAGCCATCGCTGGCCTCAGCCAAACACACCCTGCGGGGCCAGGAGTGCCCGGGAGGGCAGCAAACCCGGCTGCCAGCTGTCCCTGTGGCTGCCAGCTGTCCCTGCTGGGACAGACAGACAGACAGAGACACAGGACGTGCAAACCGCTCCTCCCCGTGCTGAGGAAATGGGCCTGAAACTTGTAGAGCGTGTCCTTGTTCAAAATGTCATAGCAGCCAGTTTCAGGGTGCAGGGCATTTCAAGGGAGGAGCAGAGATCACCAACAGTGGCCTTTAACTAACACTGTACAATATGTTTCCTATACAGGCTGACATACCTGTCTATATTCTAATTGTAGGTTTATACAGCAATGGTTGGAAATGAGCAGATTTACTGCAAATACCACCATAAATAAACTTTCCTGAACCAACATCGGTAACACAAACAAATGATTATGTCTGTTGTCTGAAACGCAGCAAAAAGCAAAATTGTGGCAGGTGTGACACCTGATAGCTAAATTGAAATTTATAGAATGCATATGGCAGAACTTAATTTTTCTTTTTCATTTAGTGATCAAAAACTAGATGACAGACAGTGTAAAATGAAAACAGATGAAATGAATTTCCGAATGGATCCTGCCAAGTTTCATTTTCTCCACAAGTTCTTGGAAAGCCCAGAACCTATTCCCATGTGCACAGCCAGAATTTGCAGATTCTGTGCTTTACCTCTTCATCCTGCCATCTGACAGTTTGCCAGGTCCTGTGTGCTGCAGAATGATTGTGAAGAGAGGTCTGTTTATTATGGTACCGAGATCTTTCTGTCAGACTTGATAGCCTAATTTTTATATGGAGTATAAATAAAATATAATAATATATAAATATATATGTACACATGCACACATTAATTATAAAAGTTTTCAAAGTCAGAGTCATTATAATGCTTTCTCTGAGGAAAGTAGAAAGACTGGATAATAGACGAACTGTAATGGAAATTTGATATGAGTTTTTAAATGCGGGCTGAGGTAAAAGGTGAACATAAGCAACAGATCCTTTTACTCGTCCAATATGAAACAAGATTCTCTGTGGAATAAGTTTCAGACAGGCATGGAGAATTTATTTTTAATCAGCTTTAAAATGCAGTCTATAATAGGCGTGCCCTTAGGCAGTTATACTGTGCATGCCATCATAAAAAGAAGAAAAAAAAAAGAAAAAAAGCTTACAATAAGGCTTAAGAAAAATGGTCAACTGGATGCTAGATTTTTTAATCTATGGTTGTCTTTGCCCCTGCTGAGGATTCCTATATCATCTTTTCATCAGGAGAGTTTGGCAAAGCCACTCAGCGGGTGCTGTATGTTGGGAGCCACAAAAATCAATATAGGGAATATGAAGGCAATTTTTAAAAGCTAATGTGTGAAACATTAAAAATCCACGCAGTATAAACCATGTATAATCTTACCAACTCCCTGGCTCAAACGGATCAAACAGCAGAAATTGTGGTATATTGCACAGTAAAGTGAAATAACCTTTAAGGCTGAAGATTGATTCTTTTGGGAAAGTTTTTACAATATGGTATATTAAGCACTTCGGATAGAAATAACATGCCTTCTCATAACAGGGATATACACTTGTGAAAGAAAACAACTGGACGGTGATCTTATGAGCTAAAGGAAAGGATTCAAGCTTACAGAGGAAAAACTCAAAGTTTATGCCTTTTCATAAGAAAATTATTGGATGGTTTTCAATTCAGAGCATAACATCCTTCAATTAAAGCTTTTAATTAGGACATATTAGTCACAAATTTATTTAGTGTTTTCTTGGAGACAGCGTAAGTCATACAGCACTAAAACTATTTTGGATAAAGCTTTATAAACCTCTTAAGCGTCTGATGAGGTCCAGTGTTAGGAAAAAAAAAATTGCCTTTGGCAGAGTTTTCATGCACCAAAGATATCCCACTAAAATCAAAGTGATTGTTCTGGGGAAAAAATTGTTGAAAACACCAAAGCATGCTACAGTCTACCCCAAAGAGATGAGAGATGGGGAATGTTTCTGTCTTGGCTGGGTAGCTGGAAACATGAAGAACAGAGAGATGAGGGGACATGCCAAGGTTATGTACAAAGTCTTTGTCAAGGCAGGATCTAAATATACATCTTGAGAGTCCTAGAGGGCACAATATTGTCTCATTTTGAATCGAAGTACTCTTTCTAATTCAGTGCAATCTTCCAAAACAATTATAGCCTACAGCATATGCACAATATCCTTGAAAAAAATTAACATGTGTTTTGTATAAAATTCCCAGCACAATTATCCTCCTAGCACACTAGTATGAAATCAAGAATAAATAAAGAGGTAGGTAAAAGGAAACAGCAATACACAGAAAACACTGAAAAATGGATAATCTTACCAAACCCCAGACAGAGAATTAAAGCAGCCATTCTTGCTCTCAGCCCTATCAAATTGTCCCTGTACTGGCCGACCAGATTAAAAGGGCAGAGGAATCAAAATGTGAGCCCAACTGGAACTTGTCTCGGTGTCTGTGCAAGTACATACACAATGTCTCCAGAGAGATGTACTTTACAACTTTGCCATAGGAATAATATATTTCATGGCTCCTTCCTTAATTATTTCATTGAGACCTATAGAAGTCCCTTGTTAAAACTTTTGCTGTGATGTAAAGTCACACTTTTTATTATTTAACATTTTTGTATTGTGGATTTTGTATTTGAAGAATTTCAACTGAAACATTAAAAACCTTCTCCTTCAGAACAGAATTGCATTAAGTACAGAACAGATTTGCATAAGACTTCTTAAGAGAGAGAGCACGATTAAAAATGTCCCTACAACATCTAAAATACCTGCTAGCAGTCAAGAAAGGAAGGAAGAAAATGAGATGCTTCAAAATATAATGAACTCCTATGCTGTAATAATAAAGAAAAAAGAACAGAATTTGCAAAAATGTCCAGGGGAAAGAAAAACAAAAGACTGAGTAAGATTTTTGAATAATAGAGATGGGGAAACAACCACCAAGGACTTAGGCATGGCAGAACTACTGTGTAAACACTTCATACTTATATTAGGAATTAATCAGAAGCAAAGATATATTGGACGCAAAATCCAAGAAAACAAAGGGAAAACGCAAAACTGATCTTCAGTGAAGGGAATGTAAACATATACTTAAGTTAACCAAAGAAGATTTCAGAATCTGAAGGGGTTTGCTACTTGGGGACAAGGAGCTAACAGAGGTGATAGCGGGGGGCATCTGACAGATTTTGCAGATCAGGCTCCACCACCCAAATGTTAAACAAAATGTAGCTCTAGAGTTTAAACAGAGAGGAAAGAATGAGTGACCTGGACATGTAAACTTTTAACCTGGCTTTTGTTCCAGGTGAAGAACTTGAAAGGATCACAGAGGAATTAATTTATGAGAACTGATGGAGTGGAAAGCATCTCAGCAGAGTCAGCTTGCGTTTGCTGAACTCAGGCTAACATTACCGATCGACTTTTTCCACATACTGAACTGGGCAAAAAAGGATGAGGTAAAATTAATCTGGACTGCAGCAAGATGTTTTGATCTAGTTGCAATCAGAAGAGCCACTGAGATAATGGAGATGAATTGCTGGCTCAAGATGATGATATGGTGGATGGTGATTAGTTTTCAGATAGAGTATTATCAGGCTGAGTCATGGTTCAGCTCAGCCAGCAACGTACTACATAATCTCTAGTGATTTTAAGGCAGTGATTAATTTGGTCTTGGTCAAATCTATTGTTGGAATTGGGAGCAGCAATAAATATTTCCTTAGAGTTACTGTTATATACATTAAAAGCATCTGAGAGGGACTCTGGGTATTGATGGAGCAGCAGTTATGAGCTCTTATGTCAAGGAATGGAAGAGATGGTAAGTCACAATTTATAAAACAATTTTTTTAAGCGTTACTTAGAAAATGATTACAAATATAGTGATGGGGGAAGAGCAGTGAGTAAAGAGGGGGAAGAATACACATAAAATGGCCATTGAAAAGCCAGTTTTCTCCTGGGATGAGTACAGGGGGACATAAGCTACGTTTTATGCATCGTAATGTGTACTCAGCTCGAGCTGAGTGCAAAGCACCACCCAGCAGAAGCACTTGCAGCTTCTCACTGCTTCCAGGAGTGTGACAGACTGTGTGTGGTACTGAGCCGAGAATTCAGGTCAGCAGCATTCCCAGTTCAGAGAGAAGCTTCAAAGCAATTCTAAATGGCCTCAATTACATTTAGAACAGCACAAAATATGCATTTTATGTCCAGTGGATTTTTTGTAAATGACATCACAAAGGGAGAAGTGCTTCATGAAATGGAAATTTAACACGAAATGCAGATTTGCCTAGTCAAGATGCCATTGAGCCTCCTTCTCCACAGCAGTCTTACAAAGGCTCTACTTTGCCTGCCAGCAGCACCATTCCACACAGCCCTATTCTTTGTCCTCCACTTTATTGCCCAGGCTAGGATTTAGAGAAAAGTACATTACTACTTGGAGACTGAAATAATTAATTTGCACTTGAGTAGGGGGAAGGTTCAACAGCCCTGACATTTTTAGTGCTGCACTGAGCCTCAGCTGCTTCTCCCCAGGTAGGGAACAGCCTCTGGACTGTTTATCTTACTATTTCCCACACTGGTCACCTTTCTGTGCCCAGGACACTTGTAGAAGAACAGATAACAGCTCTTGAGAGACACTGATCACCTTATGAATGCTCTGTACCAGCCCTGCTTTCTTACAACTGGATTGGTTAGATGGGGGAAGAAAGATTTCAAACCCAGAAATGCTGGCAGTAGCAGTGATGCTGATTTGCCTCAGTATGCTCATTCAGAAATCTGTCATTCCAGTTCCAGTCCAGATCTGCTGGAACTGGAATAATAGTCTTTGTTGTTCAATGTTTTCTTGATTTTTCCTTTATATATACAAAATTTTGTATTCCCACACCTCTTACAGGATGTTTTTACTTTTTTCTGACTCCTCTTCCTGGCAGGAAACTGCATCAGCCTCTCTGTGTTTAGTGTAAAAAGAGATTAAAGAGTCAAGATGGTGACTTTGGACAACATTTTGCCAATATTTATTTCACAGAGTTTTCATCTCAACAGTAGGTACTATTTCCAGAGTATTTCCCCCTGCTTTTTTAGTGTCTATTTTCCAGGAAAATGAAGAAAAATACTAACATTTTTTTTGGAGTGTCAGCCATCCTGACAACAAAAGAGAAAGAAACCAAGTTGGCTTTATTTTAGCAAATTAACCATATGCCTTACATCAGTGGGAGATGTGCCCCATTGAGAGGAAATAATAGCCCCTGATTTTATGGAGATCTACGCCAGGCTGTGGGCTTGGCTTCTGATCTACACACAGAACATTTATCGATGCTCACAGGTTTGTTGGAATTATTCCGCTATGCTTATGCTGACAGAGACCAAAGTAGATGGGGAAAATAAGAAATATTAGCTTAGTTTTACTTCCACAGAAGGGACCAAGATCATAGCATACCATAATCTAAATGAAACAACCTAATATAAACACAATATTATGAGATCATGGTCCAACCACAGCGGTGTTCACATTTCTCAGTACAGTTTAAAGACAAACATCTCTTTTTCCTACCCAGTGGAAGGGACAGCACAAAGATTCTAACCCAGAAACATTGGTGCACAGGTTTAACTTCTACTACTAATAGTAATTAAAGCTTTCTACTGGCCTCATCACATATTTAAAGTGGAGTATAAGACCCAAGAACTCACAAGGCCAGAAATACGAGTCAGGGTTTACACGGAGAGAATTGAGGCCCAGAGGGATGCAGTTGCCAGGAAGTGACTATATATCAGAAGAAAAATTGAATTCAGACCTCTGAGACCCAACTAAATCACAAGAGCACATTTCCTCTATTTAATCATTAGATAAAAAGTGAGATTGAAGAAAAACTTCAATTTGTTTGGAAACATTTTTGCCTCCATTTTGGGGCCAGATGTCAAAAACAGTACCTTTATCAAATTCAGAAAGGTAAGTGCCCATGGAAAGTGCCAGTGGAAGACTGTGATTTCCCATTTGTTTGTTGATGTTTTTTTTCTCTCCTAACAAGAATTCCTAAAGTAATCTAAAATATCTGTTGTTTATATCTGAAGAAGACAACAGTTTAAAATATGCATACCTGTTCTAGTGAGTTGAAAGCACAATGTAACTACGATTTTATTACCATATCTTTTGTTCTCTGGGTTTCTATTTCAAGGGTTTGATCAAAATTAATGTGGTCTCTCTACCCAATGGCATTTATTTTGGTTATAAGATTAGAAATGTAAATTTGCAATAAAAGAAGAAAATAGGAAGCTGTTTTTAATGAATATTTTACACATGACTAATTAACAGAATCCCCTACAGGAATTTGGAAGTAATAAGGAATTGATTGAAAATAAATTAAAAATTAATAAAGGGGTCTCCAAACAACTTTGTTTATGAGCATTACCAGTTGCATTCTTAGTTATGAATATTTCAAGCTGCTTTACTATTCAGGATGTTTTATTCTTGGAGTGTTCATAATTTTAGAGGTGATTAGACAAAAAAAAGAAGAACAACACAAAACAAAATGTCTTGAAATGATAAAGCCTACCTGGGGAAAACTTCCTAATGCACAAATAATGGCTTAATATCCATTGTTTTTGTCTAATAATACCTGTGCTATGACGCTCCTCTTAATCCTCATCTTCTAAATGGAGGGAACAGAAATGATCAGTAATTCATTGAGAAAAATGAGCAGCTTTTCCCAGGTGCTGTTTTAAGGCAGGAGCTGCAGTCCCAGAGCTGTGCAGGGTCTCTGGGGGTTGTGAGCTTTGCCCTGGGCAGCGCTGCAGCACCCGAGCTGCTCCAGCAGCAGCGTGGGGAGGGGGCTGCAGCGCCCAAACCGGGCTCGGGCAGCCGAATTCGGGACCTGCAGCCCCAAACTGGGCTCAGGCAGCCGAATTCGGGACCTGCAGCACCCAAACCGGGCTCGGGCAGCCGAATTCGGGACCTGCAGCCCCAAACTGGGCTCAGGCAGCCGAATTCGGGACCTGCAGCACCCAAACCGGGCTCGGGCAGCCGAATTCGGGACCTGCAGCCCCAAACTGGGCTCGGGCAGCCGAATTCGGGACCTGCAGCGCCCAAACCGGGCTCGGGCAGCCGAATTCGGGACCTGCCCCACCCCAACCGGGCTCGGGCAGCCGAATTCGGGACCTGCAGCCCCAAACTGGGCTCAGGCAGCCGAATTCGGGACCTGCCGCACCCAAACCGGGCTCGGGCAGCCGAATTCGGGACCTGCAGAAAGGCACTCTGCTAATGGCAGGAAGCACGGCCACCACCCGGCTATTCTGTTCCCATTTTCTCTGCTAAATCTATACATCAAAGTGCATTGCAAGACAATGGTACAAAAAATTCATCTTTACATGTTTACAATGTGTCTTCATTTATATCAGTGTAACAGAAATATTACCTGGGGAGGGAGGGGGGGAGGGAGAAACACATGAATGCCACGTGTTCTCATGTACTTAATGTAATGTTTTAGCTAGGTTAAAAGTCTTTGAAATAACAGTGATTTGAATTCTCTGGCATTGCCTTTGATACAAAAAACGAATGTAAATAAATTCCACAGAGAACTTCAACTAAACCATCCAACACCTTTAGCTGAGGAAGGTCAAAACACAAATCTGAAGAACAGAAAAAAAAGGGAGTAAATGACCACTTCAAAATAAATAAATAGATCCCCTTCACTGTTAGATGATCCGAGATGATCTAATCAAAGTAGGTATCCTAATACCGAAGACAAATTACAGAAAAACTAGAATAAAACAACAAACACTGAGTGTTTCTGTTTGGTTTATTTGTTTGTTTTTAAGTTTAAAATTAAAAGAAACCATGGCAGGTTTGCTCAGCTGGTCATTTTCTTCTCTCTGAATTTTAAGGACTAAAGCCTTTTCTTGGGTCATATGCTATGACCAAGAACAGATTTCCAGAACTGTGACTGTTCCCTCAATGAGAGCTTGATGATCACTGCCCAGGATAAAATGAATAGCATAGTATTTTTGTAAACTTTCCTCCCCCAGATAAGAATATAATGCTGCTACTACTATTAGTAATAAAAACATAATACATTTGGTCACTTATGAAAAGAGAAGAAAGTCACACATGTTAATGTAGGAAATTCTAACTCTTCACATCAGGGACAGAGTTTCTCTGTACAACAGAGCAAAAAGCTCTTTCCTAGCTAAGTGTTTGGGCAAGTATCAATCCCATTTTGCTTCAGTTTCCAGCAAATATATCTCACAGAGGGTGAATGTCACCAGTGTTTGATGGTTCTTTTCAAATGCTGTGTCAGACAAGATGTATGTGTCATCTCAGCTTTCTCCCTCCTGCCCAGGGAGACAGAAGAATATCAAGAGAATTCTGCTACCTCCCATGATAAAATTACCCCTAAAAAATCAAGATTAAAAAAATATGAAAAAAACAATCCCACCTTTAAATTCACTAATTGCTTTTACACTGTCACCGCCACCTGAGAAGTTTAAGGTATCTTAAATCATGAACTAACATTTAGGTAGTGACCTCCTCCCTTGGAAAAAATCTGCAGATCTCTTGGGAATAAAGAAAATTATGACTCCAACATCATCAAATGCAAAATCCCTTAAAGTCAGTAAGCACCTGTTACATTTCAGGCCTGGCAGTTCTCATAATAAAATTAAAAAAAAAGAAAAAATACAAACATAAAATTACAAGAAGTTTCTGTTCCAGTGCATGGAGGGATTAGAACTTCTCCATCACAAAGAGGAAGACCACGTAATTCTCTGATCAACAGCACAAACTAATTAATTTTGTTTAATTTTTCTAAAATAAAAGCACTTCCCTGTGTCTTGCAGGGTGAAACATAAAAAATTAATGGTCATATTTGATCTTAGGCAGACTCCAATGAAACCTAGCAAAGCTCCTAAGTCTGTGAATCCCTATCTGAATATGACAGTCTTCAGATGTCCTGTGCTAGTAATTTAAAATAACAGTAGGTACTCTTGAAAAGTCAAGGAATTCTCTCCAAGTGTGAAGTCACTGGTTGTCTCTGATCTTTTTCTCCGTTGCCCTTGACTAACAATGAAGCAACTAAATAAAGTTTGAAACAGTTTTCACCAATCTGTAAATGTGATGTGTTTCTTAAAAATAAGTAAGCGATTATGATGATTTTGTTATCAGTAAAAGCTTTTAAATAAAATATATCCCCATTGTAAAAAGAAATTGTAGTTTCTGAGGTTTATTGATAAGGCCATTTATTAAGGACTTCGGAGCTGATTTGCTCATTTGAAGATAAGCTTCGAACAACATTTGTTGGATATTCATTCAATTCTCCACAGCCTCTGTTCATTTCCCCTGTTCCTAATGGAAATACTTTTTTTTCCCTTTCTTTTTCTTCTTCTTTTCGGTAGAAAATCACCTTGTGTGCTTCTGAGCGGCTTGCAAAGACTAGACCGAAGCCAGGGCTGACACTTCAACATCAATAGCTACCAGCAAGCACGGGCAAGGAGTCAAAGCATCAGAAAGAAGTTTTTATTGTGAGAAATCAGCCTGTCCTTCCCGTTGGGAATTTGGGGAGCGAGCGGAGCCGTGGGCAGGAGCCACGGGCATCAACCGGCCCCAGAGCGGGAACAAGCAGCTAGGAACAGTTCGACTCCCAGATGCTTCAGAGTTGCTAGAGAGGCTTGTGGTGAAACCCAGGGGTGTTTTACAAATGACAGACCCGTAGCTATTCCAGCTGGGAACAGTCAAGTTGGAAATGGTAGTTCGAGGTTGCGGGGCAGTTCTGCGCGGAGCTGCGGCGCGTTGTGGGATTGGGACGTGGCTGCGACGCCTTTGGCCCACGGGGTGGTGAAGGAAGGAGGTGCAGCCTCCCTCCCCTCCCTGCAGCACTACAGACCAAAATTCAGCACCACGTTCAGCTGCCTCTTTACACAACCACCTGCCAGACTGCAAACATTTTGAACGTCAAACCTTTCAAACCGCTCTACCAAAGAAGTAAACCATGCCTTTAGAAAAATTGAAAGATCGAATGCAGACCCTGATTGACACTTTGCAAGAGTCCTTCTTTACAATGATCCCAAAATCCAGAAGAGCAATTTGTTTTTATTATCTAAGGTTTTGATGTAATTCTTTAGAAAACTCTGGCAAATCTTCCTCAGAAGACACATGTAACAGGGAAGTAAACAATAAACCAGACTTCTCAGGTCATACTGTTTAGTTCAAGAAAACTGGAAACAAATAGAATAAGAAGTGAAAAGTGAATGAAAATTTTGAAGTCTCTTAGGTATAATTTCTTCAGGTTCTCATCTTACAATGAGTCTTCAGAGCAGCTATTACAGGGTCTAACTCTGTAATTCATATTTACAATACAGCAGCAAGCAGGTGAGCAGTAAAAATAGCAGTAATATGCACCAGTCATTTTGAAAATACAAGTGATAGCTCTAATGGACTCTTATGATTAAATAAAAAAATACTGAATGTTGGAAAACGACATGCAAAAGAGCCTTGTGAGAGCATACTAATTGTGTATACACTGAGTCATGCTCCATGGGAGAAACAAAATTCCTTTACTTAAAAAATAAAAATAAAATAAAAAGGACTAATAATGATTTGAAAGCAGAAGTCTGTCCATGCATAAAGAGCTAAAAACTATAAAAAACAGATTGAAAAATGTGTTTAATTGACATTTCTAGCATCTGTTTTATTTTCATCTTCAATTAGGAGCCAAATCCAAAGAAAAGAAGTGTTTTGGCTCCAAGTCAAGTTAAATTTTTCCAGATTTAGTTAATTTTTATCAAGTGCAATTTCAATGCCTTGTATTTATTTATTTATTTATTTATCTATATATATGGCTCAGTCTTTTATAGCACATCTTGCATATGTGCGTGAGTTTTAGATCAGGAATAAAGCAATATATATTAATATTTCCAGTAAAAGCTAGAGAAACGTTATGAAACTCTGACATACCTTCCTATTCTCCCCACTTCTCCCTTCCCCAAAAACCAGTGATTTCTGGCAGTTGTTTGGACCCATTTTCTCTCCAGTGCATGAAGAATTCTGAGTTCTGCTGGAAGCAATGATCAGATATAATTTAGTCTTTTACTTCAGTCTCCCAGCAGAACTCTTCCTACAACAAATTGAACATAATTTCCTTCCCTATCTTGAGCCTAAACTGTGGGAGGTTTATTTCTGTGCAGAGACCACCCTAGCTTCTGTCCTGTCCCCAGATTTCCTACTTGCCTGCTGCCAAGACCAACAACTCAGGCTATTTTTAACCAGGTGGATGCTTCACCTTCCCCTGTCCCCTTCTCTGAAGTCTGGTCCCCTCTTGTGGGCTCAACATTTCTGGGGGTGCAGGTGGTGCACTGCCTCTGACCATTGCTGTGGTGGATCACACATCCCACCAGAACTGCTCCAAACTCTCTGGAGCCCTGCATGTCAAAATTCACACCCTAAACAAATTAGGGGGCCCGTAAGAAACAACTACCTGTGATCCACTTACTACCTGAAAGCCTTGCTAATAACTCTTCAAATAAGATCTAGCTAAGATACAGCTGTGTAGGATCCTTACTTGAAAAGAAAAGGTTGTAAAATGTGAGCCAGTCCCAAGAAATTTTTGTCTTTAATGACAATACACTGACAAGGACAGAGCTTTTTAAAACAAAACCAACTATTCACTGTAGCTTTGGGTTCAAATAAGGTGTATTTTATTGCTTATTTTCCCTGTTGTATTACCCAGGGACTGTAATGTAATTTGCTGATGCCACCTGCCCAATTCAAATACATTAAAATAAGTATTCTTTCCTGTATTCTGAAGAACATAGCCACTTTGTCCTTTGATCTCAAGCTTGTATTAAAAATCATGTTTAGGTGTTTGATTTGTTTTTACAATGAGTAAGCAGGCAGTGTTTTGCAGTGTGTTTCCATAATCAGATATTCACTTCTATCAGGCACTTTTAAATAAAGTATAAAGTGTTGGCATGGAGGAAAAGTACAAAGCTATTCTAAAATGAAGCACACTGATTAAAAATGAATAAATATGTTCAAATAATGAAAGACTATAAAATAAGCCTAAATCTACATTCCAGTGCAGGCAATGTATGAGGATCACAACATGTTTACGTTAAATTTCTATTTAAGTCTACTGACAGCTATTCCCAGTAACACTGAAATAATAACACACCTTTCATTCTCTTTCCCCTATATATGTGCATATATATATATATATATACATATGTATGTATGTATTATGACACACACTAGTCCCAACATTTCTTCTGTAAACTTTGATTCAGGCCTCAGCCCAGCAGCCTGGGAGATTGAATTACCTCATCCCAGAGTTTTCAATGGATGGTATTTCTGTGCTCACAAGAGCTGAATCCCAGGTATTAAACTGAGAGAGTGGTTAAGTGCTTATACCTGTCTTGCCTGGGACCCTCCTGCTTTGATACCATTTTTAGCTCCTTGTAAGAGATAATTAAGCCTCAGAAACACTTTCATGGAAGACCTTTGAGCATTCATGTACATCAGATCAGGGCTGGAATCTGTAGATTGATGATCAAGACCCTTTCTCCCATAACATCAAAGTATTTCTTTTTTATTTCATGAACAGTCCTTGGAACTGCACCTCTATCCACTAAAAAACTATAGTAGAGCCAATTAAGCTGTCATATGAAATTGATTGGGCATTAAACTGAAAAATCTATGTTTAAAGTCTTGCCTTCATGCAAGCTGGCTTTACAACTGGACTGACCTATAGCAAACAGCCAAGACCATCAGAAATGGTATGATGGACCATTGTATAAATAGAAACTTGCAGTCAGTCAGAAGAGTTTGCACTTCATTGATCAGCTAAGATAAGAAAAAAGATCTGTAAGTGCAAGTCTGAAAGTAATAGTAGTTCTTACACATCTTGTTTACCTGGACCAGAAACTAAAATGCCTGATTTCCTCAGTACTGTATAGCTGAATTTAAAGACTCAATAAACCAAAACACTGCCCTAAACAATCTGTAGCCAAAACCTCAGACAAAAGAAAGGGCTCAGCATCTGAATGCCATGAGCATTTCTGAATTAACATGTTGTAGAAAAACTGTTATGTATTTCACACACACACACTCAAAAAAAATGTATTACTTTTTGCATGAATATTGGTCATTCCAAAGGTACACAGGAGATATAAATGTTACATACTTTTCAACACGAGTTATGTTATCAGTCATATATAACAGTTAAAAGTACATCTGGAAGAAACAGGAGAATTTCCTGTAAAATGTTTATAAACAGGCGGATTGGATTTTGGCCAGTAGCATCTTTTATCCAATGCCTTATCAGGTAGAAAGCTCTCCTTCCTGGTGAATAGTACCCTGAGGGAGGGAAGATGGCATGAAAACAGCACTGTAAATACACTGAATGATTTCTTCTATAATGGTGTATTACTAATGACTCCCTAGTTAAGATTGGGTTGAAATTTGCATTTAAATCAAGGCTGAAACACCCTTGTTTCACACTTTAATGGTTGAGTAGTCTTTGGCACAGTAAACTTCAGAGTAGAATTTTTCTAGTTATTTTATTTAGTAAATATTCACTACAGTTATTAAATATTTGCAAAGGAAAGTTGCAAAGGAAACAGCTTTCTTTTTGTGTCTCATTTTCTTGGACTTTACAGTCCTCAAGTCCAGCAAACTTTACAAACACCTAAGTGCATATATGTGTATGTGCACACCTCACAGCCCTACTGGTACTTTTTACCTGGTAACTTACTGCCAACACAGACGCTCTGGAAATTCTGAATGAAGCACAAACTGCTGTTTTGGCAAACCAGCCAACCAACCTACTGGAACTGTATGTAGAGGAGACCCTTCATCCAGGCTCTTTTGTTTAAAATAGGTCCTTTGTTCCTTGCGTTCACTTGTCCTTTTTTCCTGTGTGGAGCTGGGCAGCTCATCACATATATAACATCATAATTTTTGTATTAAAGCTTGTTGTTACAATCCTGGATTTATATGATTGCATACTTTGATCCATAAAAATGACAGAATCATAACTGTTATGGGAAAATAACACTGTTTTGTTATAGAGATGCATAACAAGGTGAGAGAATTATAGAACTGACCCACAGCTAATCAGAAGGACTGGAAAAATGGGTTGTGAAATTGAAATTGAAAATTGGATAGGATCTGAGTGAGTAATGTAGTTCTTCATTCCTGCTTTGATTCTTTTCATTGCAAATTTACTGTTATCCTCATAACTCCTTTGCTTCCTCACCTTTTTTTGTTCCAAAGGCCAAACTCCCTGCTGCAGGACAGCCCCAACCCAAGGTGCTTCACCACTCTGATGCACGTTGCTTCTTTTGTACTAAGCCAGAAAATTCATCAGACTGAAGCCAGGCAAGAGGTGAGGAGTTGTATTAGACTAGGTTTAAGGTGGGTAGAGTTAAGAAAGAGGCCAAGGAGGGAAATAATAAATCAAATGCCAGCAGAATATCAGGTAACTTCACAGCTTATTTGCCTTTCACAGCTGGTATTACTGGGATGTGCAATCCAATAACCCCATCCATGGAAAAGAAAGCAAACAACAAACCTGTATGGAGTTCATACAGTATAGCAAATATTTAGTTCAATGTATAATATTACAATTGGATTATGAATAATGGGTGGAATTTCTCTTTGATTAAGTAGTGCTGGATTAGTAAACGAGTAGCCTCAGATCAAACAACTTGTGGAAAGAATTAGCACAGTTCTTGAGAATCCTAGCAACTAGCAAAAAAAAATAAAAAAGAGCGAGAGGAGAACATTAAAAGAGCACAACAAATGGTTCTCAGCTTTAGAAGGGCAGGGAGACTCCAAAGAGCAGTGAACCTTGGGTGCAAGTGAGGGGTTGCCACATCCCGCCCCACGAGAAGCACTGAAAAGCTGTGCCACGGGGATTTTCTCTGTCCAACGTGTTTCCTCCAGTTCCTCTACTGTTTGTCTGTGTGAAAGATCCTTTTTTTTTCAATTATATAAAAGGACAAGAAGAGATAAAAGATGGGTCCAGGAAGTTATGCTGCCCAGATAATGACCCTTTCTTTGTTAAAATTCCTAAATGTGAAACCCCAAAGAGAACAAATTCAGCCTCTCATCTTCTATTTCCCTTCCTCCTTTTGTCCCTGTTGCTGTCAGTCTCTTTGACACATTATTCTTCAAACACTCCCTATCAACTCTAATATTTCCCAAGAAGGAGACTCTTTTATGTTCTTCATCATCATGAAGACACCATACATTTCTTTGGGTCAATGAACAACTTTCTCTCTGACCGTTCAACCTGACAAGTAAATTACACTCAGACTTCAGAAGAAAATAATACATCTATGACCAAGATCAAACAAAACCCATACTAAGAGTGTGTGATTCACCATGGGCCCTTTACTCATTTCAGTGTTACTGGAAATATAGCTTATCAATGTTAAGTAACCTAAATATTTACATGCTTTTAAAATCAAATGGAAATTTTAAGATTTCAGTTACCCCTAATGTAGAAAGCCTTTGATTAATTTTTGTAGCTTCCACTGACACAGCAGCCTTTAAAGAGAAAAGCTGCCAGGCCAAGCATAGACCAAAGGAACATGTAAATTATCTATTCAGAAGCCCTAACTGACTGCAAAAGAGACACCACTGCTGCACTTTAAGTGAGTGCAAATGACAATAAAGTGCTGCAGGTCATGGTAGGGAAAGCAAGTGACTGTCAGAAAAAAGCCCCGTGATGCAGTATAGGCAAAGTAGGAGACAACTGATGGAATGAATATTTAGATACAGGACTGAAAACAATTATTTCCATGGTAACTTAATTTAATTTTTTTTTTGGTGGAAACATTTGAAAATTATTATGGCTGCAACAGAAATTGAACCATAGATTTGTCTTGAAGCCTTTATTAGGCTAGCGCTCACAATTTAATTCCTGTCCTGCATCATACACCAAAGAGACAGCTAAAATGAGTAAATACTGCATGGTTGTTTTACTGTTGAAGGATTAGGTACATAAAGGGTGTGGCATGCACAACTAGCTAAGTAATATGAATATAAGAGATCAAGGTGTCATATGTGAGATTTTAAGTCTGAAGTACATTTCACTGAGATGTGCATGGCTTACCCAGCTACTGCATAGTATATACTGCAAAAGGTAGGAGATAGGAAATTTCCTGTGAAAAACAGGACAGTTAGTGTCTCTTCTAAATTACTTAAAAACAAAACAAATGTTTAGATATCATTTATCGTAATTTTATACAACATTACTGATAAATAAATTTTTTATTTGTTTTACAAGAACAACTGTACTACCCTCTAAGCTGAAAAATTTAGTATTAAACAAGTAACACTCACTTTCATTGGTCTCTACCACTTTACTTGAGCTGGACCGCAGTGTTTATTGAATGAACAAAACTCTATATTCTCTGTTTAGAAAGGAGCAGACCACAAGAAGAGAATGGGAATGCTGTCATCATCAGTGTGCCTATGTGTGTCCCTGACTGTCCATCCATCCCTCCCTCCCTTATAGCCAATTCCCCATTTTCCATCTGTTTAATTTGCTTAAGCAGTTAATTAATTTATAGGCAGCTTGTGTCAATATGTTTAGTTAGCAAGTAGCTGTCACAGGAGTATCCCATCTTACTGAAGAAGTCGAGGCAGCCAGGGACTAGTGGGAAGATGATTTTTAGTTGTCAGATGAGAATTTAACGATGTAGGTGTTGATATTTTGTCAGAAATCCTGCTTTACATCATGGGAATAGGCACAGGACATTTAATCTACCTTTTGTTTATAGTGGAAAGATACAGCCCTGTCCTCATGGGAGCTGCCCACCAGAGAGGGAGGGGCAATTCACCCCAGCATTTGCAAGACCTGTTCAAAACAGGCATACCAGGGCAGGATTGTTGTTGCTTATACTTTTTAGAGAAAAGTTCTAGAAACTGTCAGTGCCCCTGTGAACTATGAGTTGTTTTCTTTATGTTTTTATGAGGAATGGAGAAATTCCCTCATTGATTCTCTTAAGATCTTTCCCCTCCCTGAACTCGGGTCCCATTTCACATTCGGTCATTTCCTATTTCACAGGTACTTTGGGTTCTCTCACTAGAGTGGGCCATTCACGCTTGGAGTCATTTCTTGTCAAATCAGGCTTGAAATGCCACTGAGCTTTTGCTTTTATTAACCGCCTTTACATGATAATCATCACCTTGCTTGCTGTGACTCAGCACTGAGCATTAGTGATCTATGTGCAGCAGACCACTGCAGCCAGCGAAAAATGTGGGCTTTTCCCTCTCCTCCCTGATAATTGAGGCTTTGCTTAGATGGAGAGAGAGGGAAAATATTAACACCTGGAAATGAGGGAAAAACAAACAGCATTGTTGAGCTTCATTATAACTAAGAGCTTTACTAAAAGGAACATCAGTGCAATTAGAGTGTAATCCAAAGCCCATTAAAGCCATTGGGAATCAGTCCACGGAATTAAGCAGGCTTTAGATCAGGCCCACACTGCATATCAGAAGGCAGTGCTATCTGAGGGAGATTGCATTTCAAAGTGTGAATAACGCTGCTGCACACACAGCTTTGCTAATAGAAATTCCAGCTCTGTCACATTTTCTGTTGCTGGCATTCTCTTTTCACCAACATTTGTCTTGTAGCAGATTGTGGTTATTATTCTAAATCCAAAGTGCTTTTCATAAAAGCATCATCATCATCTGGGCAGATCTGCTGAATAGTTCTATAACATAGTGGGCATGGCCATGGCTGACACAGAGCAGTAATAAAAAGACACCTTGGAAACATGTCATTTTAATGTCCTATCAATTTTATAGACATTTTAAATGTTTTGTAGTTATGACCAAAACTGGCTCTGTAAGCAGAAAAAAAGCACGATTGGGGTCAGTTGCTCAGAATGCCTGAATGTCTTGTGGAAGCCCGGTGTCAAAAGGCCTTGAAATAACCATACATTTCTCCCTATGATATTGCCAAGAAAGGGGAGGTGGCAGAAAGTATTCTAATCATTAGTAACAACTTTGTCCCTAAATTCATTGCCAGTATCCATTGCTGGCCCAGCTAATTATGGTGAGAGAGGACAGGACAGGTTGTTGCATTTACTGCATTTAAGATGAAAACAAAAGGAGTGTGCTAAGGGAGCTGGCATTAAGCAGAATTCCTTCACCAAAATGCAGCACATACCAGATGCTGGCTCTCCTCTTCCTCCTCTTACGTGAATGAACTTTTTTGTGGATATTATGCCCCATGTCTACCAGCTGCACCCATCACCACCCGTGGGCAGGGGATTTGTGTAGAACCATCACACCCAGGAGAAGCTCAAGGCACCCCTGTCCTGCTGTGCTCAAGAACTTTGCCTCTTACCTCTATGGCTAATCCTGCTCTCAATATGGGAGTCGTTGTGGGAAAGAAAATACAAATCTAGACAGACTAGAAGGAAGGGATTTTCTGACTGGGCCCATTTTCTAACTAGACACATTTCCAGGACTTTTCCAGAAGCTGTGTTTGCAGGAAAGGTGACACGAAGGTAAAACAGCGATGTTTATTGTATGCCCTACCATGGATGAGGGGATGAAGGAAATAGTTATGAAAGAGATACAAAAAACCCAAGTAAAACAGCTAGTTAGCTTGATGTGAGAAGCTGAGAGCATGTGTCTGCTCTGTGTCACTCAAGCTGACAGGCAAGAGAAGAGGTGGTGGCTCTCTGGGGCTGAAGAAGGCGATGAGAGGAAGAGCCCATCAGTCTCTGACCCAAAGGCAACTGGTGCAGCTCACAAGAAAATGTTCTTTGGTGGGGGAAGTTGTAAACAGCCTTAAACAAATTAATTTTTATATTTAGACCAAATAAAGCAATATTAATACTGTCAACTAATTTTCTGTGTTGTCTTTTTTCATTAGTAGCCTTCAAAGAGATTTACAAATGAATTCTGTGTCCGTATCTTACATGTAGACAAAGCAAAGAAACAGCACATGAACTACACTTGAAGAGCCTGGACACTCTTTAAACAAGGCAGGAAGAACAGATAGAAATAATGGGGAACAGAAGACACATTTCTTTTTCACCCATCTGTGAAAAAATTCAAGACAAAGATTAAATCAATTAATAAAAGCAGGAGAATATTCATTTACGAAATTCTGTGATTGAACTATTAACTCTTAGAGAGTTTACAAAACACCCCAAAAACCTACTAGAAATGCAGCTGCTGAGAGCATTGAAGTGTTGCTACTGGTGGCAAGTAATAAAATATGGGAAGCCAAGACGTAGAGTTTGCTATTCATGTTATAAATATGCATCCTCCTTCACCCAGCAGAGAAGATAAATTTAAATTCTCAGTTCTCCAATTCAGCTGCATCATTTGGAATTAATTTCACTGAAGAAAAAGCAAGGGATCAAACAAGGTTGATCTCTGTTACAGTCACCAAATGAAATTGAACTTGACTCCAAATATTAATAAGCCTTGGCATAACCAGTGGTAGCAACAGCAAATTTCTGACTGAAGGCGAAATATGTTAGTGCTAATAAAAATGCTTGGATTAAATTTATGATCTGATTTGCAAATGAAGCAGCAAACACAATTATATTCTGATAAACTCACATGTGAGAAAAAGGCCAGAATATTTTGTCATGATGCCCGGTGTCTGTCTTGGATGAGGTAAGTAAGAGTTTGTAGTTTGGTAGCTACTTTTTCTGAAGACACCAGAATGACTTACAAGCATCACTTCACTTATGCAAACAATGGAAAATGGATAATTACAAGCTGAAATAAAACTGCCCTGGTGTGAAACTCAAAAACAATCCACAAAAGTTTAATCAGGTGGGAAGACTATTTTCCAGTGGAAACAGCAATAGCACTTAGAAGATGTAGTCTAGACATACTTTGTGCAAAGTGGTCAAGACCTCAATTTCACATTTTGCATTTTCACATTCAATAGCTTATTACCCCAAATACTTTTCTTCATCTTTAATTTAATTACAACTGGATGCTGAGATGATGTGCAATGAATAACTTGTGCCCCTTCCTACAGCATATTTTTCTGCCCATTTAAAAAGTCTGATAGGATTACAGTAAAAAATGATGTAACAAAATGTTATCATATTGTGAAGTGAAGGAAATAAAATCAAATTAACACCAATTAATTTTGAATACAAGTGTCTACAATAAGGTCTTAAAGTGATTTAGCTCCACTATTTAAATGGCTAATTCAGATTAATTTTCTGGTAGTCATACAGATACGGTCTTATTCAATAGTGACTGACTTCTTGCTTCTGGGGAAGCATTTCACTGACAATTTAAAAACAGGGGAAGGTGTTCATTACAAAAGAGACACAGGAAGAAACCTTCGTTAGCTATTGACTGGATAATTTAACAAGGAAGTGACAACAAGAGGATTACATCCAGATTACTTAAAACCAATACTAAATTCAACAGTCATTGACAATACAAAAGGAAGTGGATGAATTATCACAAACTTCTTGAACTTTGAATAAATATAAAGGCAAGGACTAAATGTATCAACATGCAGAGCTTTGAAACACCGTCAAGTCAGAGTGCCATTGTTTTGCAAATTTAAACAATTTTGATTCCCATTAAGGGCAATTTCCATCTTCTATTTTATTCACTCTGAAATAAGGTGTTTGTACCATGGTGTCAGGCTTTGCCCTTTTAGAAATGAAATTTTATCTGTCATATATTAGTGGAATATTAGTATGTGCGCACATTCTCACACACTGGCATCCTAAAATAATTTTGTGAAGAAGATATTTTAAGTCATGCTTAAACAGAACAAAATAAAATGAGCTCGTATATATTCTCTGTATAACAGAAATTGATTTTAATGTTACTTTGGAGCACATGCATCGCTTCTGCACACTGCTTCCTTTGTATTTCTTCAATCTTCATCTTCCTTCAAATATAGAATATTGCTGCTTAAAAGCACATCATAAAATGTGTCTGATGGACTTAGGTATCACGTGCTGAATGTCTGAATTGCCATACTTCCAGATGCTGCTTTGGGTAGATGTTTTTATTCACTGTGCTTTGCTATTAGCATCTTTGAGTTTTCTGTTCCCCCAGCATTCTGCTTTTAATATTAAAAGATTTTACTCATGCTTATCCACACAAAGACATGGTAAAGAGACTAAGATGGAGGCAGAAAAAACACCAAAGCGGACACCTTTTGTATTCTGTTCACCAATATTTCTATTTAAGAGGTCTTTGCTGTGTTTCCAAAAAGCAGCACTCTTGCAAAAACACAGAGAGAGACAACTTCATTTTCCTGCTGTCCTAAAATGTTTTCCTGAGGCAGCTCAAGGAAAGCAGTAGAGATAGACACATAATTGTTTTGATTTCAATAAAAGTAACCAATTTCACCTCTCAGGTCATGTGTTATGGTGTGATAATGCCATTCAGATGCAGAGTCGTTTCTAAAGCAACAAGCACTTCCATAGCCCGAGGAACAGCAGCCCAGCTCCGCAGCTGCACAAGTCAGCGCAGTTGCACTGGACCAAAGGGAGCGGCTCTGATTCACACAAACCAAAAACATGGCCCTGTGCTTCCAGAACCGCCTTCCGTCATATCCCGAGGATTTGTTTGAAATAAATAAATAATTGAGGGCTGTGTTATTCACCTGGCAAGCTCGAGTTGCTGTGCTGAGCCAAGACCGGAGCACAGCCCTTACGGCCGGCAGGCGCTGTTAACTCACAATTTCACGGCAATATCGACAAATACCCAGCTTGACTCAAGAATATTGCGGAAACCACTTTCCCACCCCAGATCTCTATCACGGGGGAATATCAAATTGCTACTTAGCACAAGGGTTTCTTCTGAAGAAATTGGCCATTAGATAGACATCTCATTCCTGCAGAGAGCACGAGACTCAAAATCCTACTGTAATTAGTCGTTGATGAAGATGGAACACCCAAAGCAGGGCAAGAGAAAAGGAAAACAGAAGAGCAGTGTTATAAATAAAAATGGTTTATGCTGGTTATCAAGTGCTGTAATTTAACAATATGAGAATTTTCTATACTAAACATCAGGAACTATGTGGGAGCCCTTGGTAATTCCCCTCAGGCCCACCTGTATCCCATACTTTAAATTAAGGAGAGAGAAAAATACGCTGGTTTAAATTTTACAACAATTTTGGCCTGAAGCAAACCACACATTTTCCCCAACACAAATCAGCTGCATTTAATTCCCCAGACAGCTGGCATGAACACAGCCTCTCCACAGGACACCTGAATTACAAAATTAGCACATTCAGAACTCTAAATCACATTCCATTACATTAAGCCCTAAGGTTCAATGTTATGGAGAAGGAGAATAAATTGCAGAACTTCTCCTGAATTAACCCTCTTAGCACACTCTCAAAGTTAAATTGCCCTTTCCTCCCCTTTATAGAGTCATGGAAACTTAAACACTCCCTCCTGCCCTTTTTCATCTGTTTCTCTTCTTGCCCAATGGCACAGCTTATGAGATACAAGTTGAACGCCTTGTCAAAACCTCACATTTGTAAATTAACACATCACAAGCTGTTTTGTCTCACTTAGGAAATGTGGAGGTTAATGTTTATGCCTGGTCCTTCAGACAATACTGACCCATCCAATTCTCAGCACCATGCTGTTGCAGTGTGATGGCACACCTGGCTAAAATAAACATGTGCCCATCAGTTCTTCTTGTGTGCAAGTTGCTGCAAACAAAGTAGTAATTCCTGGGAGAGGTGATGCGAGTTTGTGAGACAGTGTTGTGTGCAGCTATGCAGCACTGACCTGACTGGATTAATGCAAATGTGCTAGTTCTTGCTATGCTATGATTACATTATTTTTCTGTTGCAATTAGTATGAATTTTTGTGTTAGGTATTGTACACTTAAAGACCAGTGTTTCACAGGCTCAGCTTTTGACCCAATAGTTGAAGACAATTAAAAAGGTAATGAAAAAGTAACAGCAGACCTTCAAGGAGGAAGAATAGGATCAGAAATAAATGACAGCCGCGTACGTAAAAAAAATATATTATATTTGAAAAGGCACACTGTTCCCAAATTTTAGATTCTTAATATTAATTACTGAATATCAATGAAATGTTAAGATATCTGAAACAAGTATAAAAACTTGTACATTTGTTCTACATGTGCATTAATAAAAAGCCAACGTGTGGAATTTGGGGTTGATGGGGCTTCCCCCATCAGCCTCACAGAAGCTCCTGGGGAGTTCTGCATGTCTCTGCTGTGCTGAGATGTCTTCAAGGACTCATTCCATTCACAGGTTCAGCTGTGCCTTGAGCTGAAAGCACAATCAAGATTCACTGGTATTTGCAGGGAAGTTCTTTCATTTGTTCATTCCTTGTCAAGTTTTTTAAGTGTGATGGGAAAAGGATTGAGTTGAATCATTACAAGCACATCCAGGACTTGTTGTTTGAAATTACCTCACAGCAAAATGTTAGTAATTTCTGCATGGAGATGCCTCTCTGTTATTGAATCTGCTCTCTTCTATCTTTTCTTTCATACTTTGTTGACTGTCACACAGAAAATAATTTTTTAACGGTAAGATTCATTATTTGTATACTTGAGATGACTTGTGCTGTGCTAAGCCCAGCCAGTCAATGTTGCCTCTGCTCTAAAGCCAGGTAAAACTATGCACTTCTATTGTACACTTTCAACTTCTTCAATCACTTGAATCAATTATTTCTGAGGTGTTTTTGACTACATGTTCATTCAGTGCATCTTTGCCTCTTATTTTTAGCTACAGATATTAAATTACTATTGTATGGGATGCCAGAAATCCATGACAACTGTGGCAACAAGTTTTGCACTTTACAAAAAATTTCAGTGCTTGGAGAATGAGAATAAACAATGATCCAGTATTTATCTCCAAAACCTTCCGGGATCCATCTTTGCAAAAGTATTTTATAAGCAAAAAACCTATGTGGTTTAAATTCTCTTGTAAATAGTAGACGTAAAACTTGTGATAAAACAGACTGAAACAAAACAAATTGATTGTGCTAAGAAAAAAAAACCCTGCCAGCTAAGTGGGGAATCTTGATCTTTTATGATATTGGCAAGGGAGTTGCGACAGCTAGTAGAGTAATTTGTTTACAGATATTTGGTTTGAGGAACCAGCTCTGCCATGAACGCAGCCTGCTCTGGAGGGCCTCCTCCCTGGGCTGTGAGTTAGGGCTGCCTCTCACCGTGCAGGGCTGCCAGCACCCTCGTCCTGGGGTGATTCAGGGTGAGACATCAGGCTCCAGAAACCAAGGTCTGCTGAGAGCCAGAGCTTTGCAGGGCCCCCTGGACCTGAGAAGCAGCTGGAGCAGAGACAGAGCCCCGCAGCTCCTGGAGCTCAGGACGCATCACAACGGGAGCAGGACAGGCGCCACAGCCACGGAGGGTTCTGCATCTCACAAACCTGGGGAGAAGTAGAAGATACGTGGCTGTTTTTACATTTTTTTTTGTTGGACATGCCATGTCTTGGGCTCAGAAGAGGTATTACTTTGCTTGAGGGTCTTCTGTTGCCTTTTTGTTGCCTTTGGCTGAGCCTCACATGTACTTTTCCCTGCTGAGGAAACCAGATGAGTATCTTGAGGCTCCCTCCATGTCGTAGGAAAGAGATAGGTAATACATACATAAACCTTGTATTGGGAAGCTACAAGAAAAGATGTCATCTCCAATCTTAAGAAATCATATTGTAGCAGAGGAGAAGAAAAGCAATAGTTACGGTGGAACAGTTGCATGAGGAAGGAAAGTGACTCTGCCCCCGGGGATACTGGGTGTTAGATTTTACAATAGAGGAATTAAGCCATGTTGTCATTTGGGTTCTAGCTTTCTTGCTGTGAAAACCAAAAACATAAAATAACTTTTGAAAACAGACTTAGTTTAAATATGTGCATTGCTGAGTATTCCAAGAAAGGATTCGAAGAATTCAAAGAACTTAATGAAAAATAATAACAGCCAAAGAGAATAATTTGTAGTAAGTGGAACAAATAGAAAATAATGAAAGCAAAATGATTCAGTCTAATCTACTGAAACTAAACTCTTAGCTGAGTACATGATAATGGAAATAATTAAAATTACTGATTGTATGGGGCACAAGAAAATAGCAATAAAGAATATTGAGCTAAAGTATGGGAGAAACAGATGTTTTTGCAAATATTGTGTGTGTTAGGCTTAGTGAGAGTACAGAAGTGGAAGCATTTTTGAATATAAATAAAATATTTCTCATAAACAGTGTTTCTGGCTTTTCTTTTCCATGGCTTTTGTTGTCCTTTAGTCAATTTAGTGAGAAATTTATCCTTGGGCATACTTTTTGCCTTCTCTGTCACAGTGCATCAATTATACTTCACACCATACAGTGACATTGACTTGCAACATTGTTTTATGCTCTATTCTGTTATTATTTATGAAAAAAAAAATCCTATAAAACACATTTTAGAGCAAAAAAGCTTCAACACATTTAAGCATGAGGTTTCATCCTGGTGAATTTTAATGTCCTATATTGGTCCCTGATAAAAACAATGTTAGGTTATAGAATTCAAATATCTTTTCCCTCCACTCTGCACAGATTCAATCATTGCATCTTCAAAGTCCATGGTGTGTGTCAGCTCATGCTCAAGAAGCCAACAGTGACATAGAATTGAGATGTGCTGCCTTTTGCATTCTTTATCATACTTGCCTGGGAGAAAGAATATTCTTTACTGCAGTCCAGGAGCTGTGAAAACACAATTGAGTATTCAGTAAGCATCTACCTCACATTATTTATGAAAAAATAACTCAAAGAATGCTTACAGGAGGACAGTGTCCATCTGGAAGACTAAGGGTCAGAAAGCTTGGGCAGTGTAAGTGATTCTGTCACCTACTGTTCTACTCATACCTTCTCTTTCTGTGTTGGGTTCCTGACATCTGAATGAGTAGAGGGAAAATTACTATGAAGATATATGTTTTGACAGATCGTTATTGCCATCAGTATACGATTTAGATAGGAACACTGCAAGCCAACTCTTTTGTCAGCTGAATCATATTCTAACCCTGCAAGCTGACTTTGACATCCATCTCTTATTCTTCCAGTGTTTGGAGGGAAAATTATTTGTGTTCTTCTAAAATACAATCAAATAAGGTACTGATAAAAATACTACCTAATCTGTGCCTCTTTACTCTGAGGAAAACACGGGTAAATTCATTTATCAGATTATAGATTACAGTTTTCTAAGAATAGCATTTACATGGAGATTGTTAGCAGAAAAAAACTTAACTATTCCAGAGTAGAAATTCCATCCTCTGCGATCTAAAAAGCTCCAGGGGTGCCCCTTTCTCTCCAGAGAAGGCATGACCTTGCCTGGGATATGATCTTAACTGGTATCTAATTTGATGACACATAGATCCCTAACACTAATGAGTATTTGCAAGGAGCCATGAAATGACAGATGAACTGGGGCGTCCTCTATGTAAAGAGACACTCGGGCTCTTCAGCCTGGAGAACAAATGGCTCAAGAGTATCTCACCAGTGTGAAAAAATACCTGATGGGAGGGAGTAAAGAAGATGTACTCAGAGTCTTCTTCATGGTACCCACAGGACAAATGAGCTGAAATACCAGAAATTCCATTCAAATATAAGAAAAAGATTTTTTTTTTCCTGTGCAGATGATCAAAAGTAGGAGCAGGGTAAACAGAGAAGGTTAAGAGTCTCCTGTGCAGATATTCAAAATCCACCTGACCATGCCCAGAGCAACACGCTCTCACTGACCCTGCTTTGGGCAGGTATTTGCAGCTGATCTCCAGAGGAGCATCTCTGCCCACCTCAACTACTCTATGATTAAGAGGCCAGAGCTTACCAAGCATTTTTTAAAACCTCACCGAAATTTCTTATGTGAAAAAACCCAGTAGATTTATTCCAGCTCTGATGTTTGATGATCTTGACCCTTACCAGGCTCTCAAATTAATAATGAGAGACAAAACCAGCACATTAATATCATTTTCTAAGAGATAATACCATCTACTAAAAGAACAGATTTGTCAGATACTATTTGGACATAGCAGCTGTGTTTAGTGAAAAGACACACAAAATCTGGGTGAAGTCAATTAATTTTGCGGATGATACATAAATAAATATATTTTTTCCTTTCAATATTAAGCCAGGAAAAAAAAATCCACATTAATTCATTCTTCCGTTGTCAGAGAGCTCATGAGCTGTCTTGGAATCACTCAGAGATCTGCTCTGATCTGCGCAGAGACACAGGATGGAAAGTTTCTTCTTCATTCCCAAAAGCGAAGAAAGGATGAGTGAGAGAGAGACTGAAAGACAAGGTGTCAAAATCCCACAAAATTTGCTATCACAAGAACAGGAGATAACTGAACAGTCTGAAACCTGACACCCTAATGTGTCAGCTTGGATGGGACGTGTGACAGACTCAGCTTGCAGAAAGCTGTGCGTTCTGTTATTTTAAAACACTGAAACAGCAGCAGCAAGGCTAATTTGTTACTTTTGCATAAGGCATCCAAAGAGAGCAATGGTGTTGGGAAAATGATTATATTAGTCTAGAGTATTTGTAAAACAGTGGTTGTTTGGAGCAGTCAGCAAGCTCTGTGCAAGACCATAGAGATTCCTGGCAAAAGCAGACATAAGATACCTTTGGGAGCTTGACTTCAGGCAGCACCTGTTTGCATCAGATGGAGTCGAGATCTGCAAATACAACAGTTTGTTTTGCTCTATATTTGCAGAATAATCTAAGGTCCCCAGATAAATCTGCTGTACCTGCATAAACTGAGCATCAGTGTGAGAATATTCTTCAATGAAGTGTTGAAGTTTGCCCCTGACTGTCTCCTTTGTACTCTGCCATCAGTGCCAAGAGAATGAAGAGCTATTTTAACAGGACAGCTGGAGATTTCTTTGATGTAGGCAGTGCTATGCCACCCACAGTCATTGGGAACATTGCAGGGTGGGCTCAGAAGAAAGGCTCTGGCCAGGGGCAGAGTGAGCTGTGCTGGTAGAGCACAGCAGACTCAGAAGGATCTCTCCCTTTCAGCAGACTTTAAAAGATTTCTTAACTTCCCTAGGAATTTTAGGGATCACCTTCATTTGAAGCAAAGATCTCAGGGAAAGTCAGCATGAGGCCCACCTTTTATCTTTTCTGATCATGCCCTTAATACATTAAGGAGAGATCTTTGTCATCCATTCACATGAGCTTCCTGTGCTGGTACCGTGCAAGATAAATGATGGACAATACTAATTTTATTGTTAGAAAGCCTAGGGTACCCCAGATGTTTGAGGAGGTCGTTTACGTCATTTGATGACATGTTCTGATGAAGTAGTGTTTTTGTCTTACTTTATAAGGGTAAAACAGAACAAACCCTTCATGATTGTTTTATAACACGATGTGCTTGCACCTTAGCCACAAAAAATGCTGCAAACAGCTACTGGTACAACACTCTTCCTCCAAACTTTTTTATCTCTGCTAAACACTAAGACAGGAGCTCGGCTCTTTCTTTTTCAGCAAATGAATTCCATAAGTCTATTGGGTAAAGCAGTTCAACCAGAGTGATGTAATATGCAGGATGTTTGCAGGCATAGGTTTAATACGACTACATTGTTCCATATTTATAAATGTGTCACTTTTACTGGCACAGCTTCACACATTTTTTATGAGAGCTGCTCTTTTCTTGGCAGAGCAACATATTCATCATACCAACATCAAGATTTCAATGAATAGAACCATCTTTGCATGACTCAGAGGTCTTACTCAGAGGTAGGGCAGATCACAGAGATAAAGCAAGGAAAAACATTCCTGAAATACAGGAAACTAACTGGGAAAGACATGGGTTTTGGAGGGAATGAGGAATTTATATATTCTGTGGTGTATTGTCTTATTTTGGAAAGAATCAGAATTCTCTTGTGGGTTTGTCTCTGATCCCTTCAAACTATTTTGATGTATACTTGTATGCTTAAAATTATTTCTCCTCCCTTTTATTGTGCTGTCATGTTAATGGATTCATGTGTCACTTTTTATTTTCATTACAATTTCTGTAAGGAACATGAAAACTCAAATGCCTTGGTAATTTGTAAACTACCACAATGTACTTTCTTTGGCCTGACCTTGTCATTATTGTATAACTTAATTGGCCAACCATTACACTTGTTTTCTTTTTTGTAGCCTTATTATAGTGGAAAATGAAAAGAGACTTGTCATTGACCAGTCAATCAAAAATGCACACCATTTAGAGATGAAAATATCAACCTCTCAATTAATTTAATAGAATTAACACTAATTATGATAAAAGTCTCCTGAGATAAAGATTGAGATCAGTACTAATGAGCAGACATTTAGCTATCCCTCTGACAAAGCCTGTAATAAAATTAGGAATGGGAACAGTTTAATTCAAGCACAAAATTGCAGTTCCAAAATTTCTACCTCAGACTAGCAGATATTTAAGAGACCTCCATTTTTCGCTGTATAAAGAGTCAGAGTACATCTCATTTTGCCTGTTCTGTTGGCTGAAGTGCAGATCTGGCTATAATTTCAAAAAACGTCTTTCCCAAGATACTTGATGACATTTTCACATTTTGGACCACCTCTCTGATGGGAACCATAATCATTTCACTATTATGCTGTTATTTCTTGCAATAGCTTTAGTTTTTCTCACACAGTTTCTATCTTCAGATGGAGTAATTTTAAACTTGACAAGGAAAGGGAAGTCTTCTATTTTTTTAACCAGTGCCCATAGGGCTTGCAACAAGATACGCTGTGCTCTATCAAAACAGTAACAATAATTTAAAAGAAATAAAATAAACAATAGACGTGATGGAACAGAATAGAATAGACAGAAACTGGTGCTCCAGAACTGGCCATAAATCAGTGAGATCTGGGGAGAAGGAAGCCACTGGGGAGAGCTGCTTTATTATTACTATGGAAAAATCAGACACTAGTCATTTAGTACCTGATTTAAGGTAACACAGGCTTCAAAATGAAAAACTGTTCAAGACAGAAGCTTTTCATTTCTGTGAAAACAAGCATTGTTATCACAGAATCAGTGGTTATCACAAAAAGTATAGCCAGCTATAGTTATGAATATTTGTTGGTCCAGTATCCTGGGCAAATATTTAAGATGATATATTCTAGCTCACCATATAAAGATTGCATCTCTAATTTAAAACTAATAGTTAAAATTGATTGAACTTTACTTTCATTTAGTTAATTTTTTTTCCTAGTAATTTTAATTAAGACAGCTTTCTCTCCTGCCTTGTAAAAAACTCCATCCAGAGTTCCTTTCCAACATGTTCACCTGCACTTCACCTTCTTCTCTCTGCTCTTCACAGGCTACCTCTGCAAAAACCCCCAAGCAAGAAAGAGAAAATGGGTGCAGTTTTGAAAGAAGGCAGCTGACCATGCTGATTGCCTGAGGGACACCAGATTAGAGGGCCCAGGACAGGGAAACACTGATCAGGTAGAAATTACCTTTCTTTCCCCTTCTTTTTTATTTCTGGTCAAAGAACACTGATTTAAAATACAAGCATGGCCTCTGGAAAATAAGCACCTAAACCTTTCTGTCAGATACTACAGTAGTTCAGGATTATTAGGTTGCACATTATTCTCTTTCTCTCTTGAACAAATCAATTTACTGCTTGACAAATAAGCACATAATGCAAAATGCCAACTTACAGATTGGTATCATTAAAGAGACCACATGGTTTTATTGGCAAAGGACCATATTCTGCCCACATTGCAGATGTCTGGGCATAAAGCTTTGTTTATATGGGATATGTGACCCATTACATCTGGTACACTGTAAAAAAAAATACAGATATGGTCAGATAGGACTAAAAGTGTAAGTATTTGGATTGTCATGCCCACACCACAAATAGAACTGCCTGATTCTTCACAGACCTGTCAGAATTGGGAATTAATTTGTTATAGTTGATATGTAACAAAAAAAAGAAAAAAATTACATAGAAAGAGTTTAAATATCTTGAAATGCAAAAGTCTCCAGTGGTCTATATCTAAAAGTTTAAATAATTATCCAATTTTCATTATATTGCTGAGGCCACATACAAAAATTAAAATCTCATTGATTAAACTTATTAAGGCTGCATTCCAGCATCTAACAATAATTTAATAGGAAGATAGGGGAAAATCTGCCTTTAATATAGAGGTTTTGTAGCAGTTTTGAAGATTGTAATCAAAGTCTGGGAGGAAGAGGATTAAGTTAAGCTGTGTCTCAAGTGTTGTCTCTTCTGTTGTATTGGTATAGTATGGTTCTAATACAGAAAATGCAGTCTCCATTTAAATTATTCATGCTTTTTTTCATTAGTCAATTTAAAAACTTGGTAAAATTTTTATGAAAGCCAGAGCCCTACAATAACTTTAACTCTGCATTCCAAGGTAACAACCTTTTCCTCATCATTCCTTTTCTCAATAAAAGCAAATTTTAAAATTTACATCTTTCAGGAGTGATGAGGCCCTGTAAACAAATGTAAATATGCATAGCTCTGTTCCAGGTTGGACGTTTGTCACTCAAATCACTGTCATGCCACAAGCTACCCCGATACAATCAGAAGGGAAAACAGAGAGAGTTAGATGGGTTTACAGGATGATGTCTGCATGAGTGACAGATGTTTGTGTTCTAGCAATATTATTGCTTCTAATAGCTTTCACTTTTATGTTCAAAGTGCTACAAATTTTCCTCCATACCTCAAAAAAAAAAAAAAAAAAGAACAGGGAAATATTATAAATTCATTTCTCCCCTCCCTGCAAATAAAAGCATTTTTTTCAATAGAAAGTAATTTGGGCAGCTGGTGAACTGTGGAGCTCACCAATCTATGAGTTCTCAAACACACACAAGCTGTGTCTTCATGGTTCAAGGAAGAAGCGACATTATGCCCGAAAGGATTATCAATCACCAGCTGCACAACATCATCTGTTGGAAATTGGGAGCCTGATTAATAACAGGGATTCGAGCACGGTCCTTGAAAATTGTGATCTTTATTGACTAACTGGACTGGTGATTTTCTCTTTTCATGTTGTTTGCACTCAATTTGTGCTGCTTTCAGATACCGATACTGTATATTATTATTTCTGTTCTGATTGTTTTCCACATTATATAAAGTCAATAGTGAAGTGTCAGGTGAAGCAGGTAAATTTTTTATCAGTTGTGTATGAGACTTTTTGCCCTGCTTTTGATTTTCTTTCTCATTCACCAGTGGTTGTATTGCACCTTTGTTTTCTACTCTTTTCATTGTGTGAATATCTAGAAAACAACGGGAATACCTGACCCCATTGGTTAAAACAGCCTTTGAACCTGTTCACCTTTTCAGAATTCCGTATTTTCCTTAAAGTATGGAATCAATATTTTAGAGGCAGTTTGCTTTTAAAAAAGAACAATTTCAGAAAGTTTGATCTTCTATTAGGACACCCAAATTAACTGTTTTAAACCTGACTCCAGGTTTGAACTTTGTATATTTTACAAATGATAAAGTCAACCTTTGCCTGAAGAAAGGGACTTAGATTTTATATCCTCAGTCACCCGGTACATTTTAGGAGCTCTATGAAAAGGAATAGGTACAACTTCAACTGTTTTGGGGTTTTCTTGTTTTTAACTTATGAAATTTTGGTTTTAACTCCTTCATCTTCATCCTATTTCCTTAGTCCAGTCTGAGGACTGTACCACCAAATTTTTCTCTTGACTGGCATGGATGACCTAGAGCTTGTGTCCACAGGATTCCCAGCAAATGTCTTTGACAGAGGTGGCAGAGCTGAGCCTTTGCTCCTGAGGTAACACACTCAAACTGTTTAACCTGCCAGTGCTGTCACACCCTGCAGAACCTCCAGTAATTATTGACAACAGCAGGTCCATTCTTTAGGTAAACTTCACTCTCCAGATCAGCTTCACAATAGACCAATTGTAGAAGCTTCATTTTTTAGTCTGCTTCCTACCTTAAAAATTGGCTGTAAGCTGGGACTTTTACCTAACACCATAGCCACTACTACATTTTTATTTTTAAATTAATAACACTGTTGGCCAAATTATCCACTGCAAAAAAACTGCAACCCAAACTGTCAAGCAAAAAAACCCCAAACTAAACCTTGGCATGATAAGAAATAAATTATTATTGACACATTCAGTATATTTTGGCAACCAGACCTTGCAAAGGACAATCAGCAAAAGCCCCTTGAAAAATTTTAAAGCTTGTGACCTTGAGACAAGGTGTGTACCCCAAGAAATAAAGCATATCATGGAGCAGAAGCCAAAAACCCATGCCGTTTTTTTCTGGAAGACTAATGATGACTGTCCACGAATGGCTTTTATGAACATAAAATTGAATTAGCATAAATCACATTTGTTATGTCCAATTGCTATATATTTTTTTACTTGTAAGAACACGAAGTCTCAAACCTCATTACAATTATTTGCAAATGAGATCTTCCTTATTTTAGTTCGGGAAGCTATTTTATTCCTTAGTTGGTCTGAAAGTAGAGACTGCTGGGAAGTAGAGTCCTCACAATTGAGAGTATGACATAACAACCTCAATTTTGTAAGGGTTTTTTGGGTTTTCTGCGTGGTCTGTGGTGCTCAAGGTGGGAGTGGCTGGGGTCTGCACAGAGCAGCAGCATCACAGGCTGCTCTGCCCAACCTGGAGAGCCCCAGCACCCTCGTCCTGGGGCTCCACTCTGGCATCCCATTTCTGCCTTACTGCAACACATCCCAAATGCTCCAAGGTTGGCACTATGACGAATTAGCTTCGATTATAAGTTCTTTTCTTCACCAAAATAGAAAAAAAACCCCACCTAAATCTGTTTGATGTCTCTATTTCCATGCTCCTTTAAGCTAATCACAACAAACTCATCCCACCAAAATTTTAGAAATGTTTCTGCACTAACATACTTGTCAGTTTTCAGATGATGATTTATAGCCGAGTGTTAAGCTTTTTCTAAAACCATGGTTAGAAGGCAAATACTGATGCTCCACTAATTACAGTGGAAAGAATTTCACAAGAAGGTCATTGTAAAGGGACCCATGGTACAACATTGCATAATCAAATCCTGTAACTATGAAATACTGTTAAGGGACCTCTGCTTGCTGGGGACTCAGCTGTGGGCAGACTCTCCCCATATCTCAAGGTTCTCTGTAAAGTAGTGAAATAAAGAGGATGGAGTTCCAAATACTGTCTCATTAATTTGTTTAATCTACTGGGAGGACAAAGAGGAACACCAGGCAAACTCCAGTGACTCTCAAAATGTGCAGCAGAGAAGTTTGCTCTTCCAAAAATTCAACTCCATTCTCAGGAGACTAAAGGGAGGATGTCTGCCTTGAAAGAACACTTTCTTCAGCAACAAGAAATCATTTTCACTGGTTCAGTGGAATGGAATGCAGACCAGGACACTTTAGAAGGAGGAACTTTCTGCAGACTGAAATTGCTAAAGACACATTCTCAAGAGTGAATGAAGAGAAGAGAAGAGAAGAGAAGAGAAGAGAAGAGAAGAGAAGAGAAGAGAAGAGAAGAGAAGAGAAGAGAAGAGAAGAGAAGAGAAGAGAAGAGAAGAGAAGAGAAGAGAAGAGAAGAGCAGAGAAGAAGAGGTGAGGCCTAGAAGCACAAATGCTAAGAAGCCTCTATAAGGGAGCAGGGACATTTCCACAAAAATATAGTGTGCTGGAAATTATTCTCAGATGTGCAGTATTTTGAGCAAAGAGGTAAACTTCATGATGAACCCTGTAGCACCGGTGATTTGGGATATGATTAGTGTCCCATTGAAGTCAGCAGATTTCTTCTGCATACAACTGTTTTCCCATTGCATCCTTGTGGGATGGAAAATTCAGAGTATAATTTGTAGCCTAAGGTATGCAGTCAGGGGAGAAAAAACACTGCATGCAACAAATCAACCCGCAACCAGGCCAGCTGCCACAGACAACCAAAAAAAGAGATACAGCCAGAGTGACAGCAGGCAGAATATCAGCCATCTCTGGGCAGAGGAGCAGGTGGGCAACATCCAGGCAGAGCTGCTGCCAACAGAGCCCAAGGAGCACCAGCCAGCAGCACAGACCTGCAGGAGCAGAGCAGCAGAGGTGTGGGTACAGGAACAAACCGATGCACTTCAGTGCAAGCAGCCACACGTCAGCCAGCGTGACAAATCGAGGGCGTCGGGGACTATTCTGGCAAGATAAAGGCTGAGGATGAGTGGATCTGTCCTGCTTCAAGTGGCATCCCGGGTAGCACACTCAAGGCCCATTTTAAGTCTATGAGAGTGTCTGAACAAAGCCACCCCTTCCACCTTTCTGAAGTGTTAGCGGTTAGGCTGGCAGTGCACACAAGTCTCCAGCCCTGTATTGCCACTTGGAGACTCACTTTTAACTCAAGGCAGCTCTTTATATCCACTGCTCCGGGGAAAACGGAGTCCCTGTGGTGACCTGGGAAAGGATGTCTGGAGGCTGCAGGGTGCCTCGGCTGGACACACTGCAGCAGCAGCTTAGCACAGCTTTCTCACTCTCCAGTCTGTTCAGGGATGTCTCTCCCTTCCTGTCATTCCTTCAGGAAGCCGTGACCTCCCTGCTGAGCTCTCACCTCCCACCAGTCCCACACCACCACCTGATGGCACCAGTACTGGATTTAGAGAGGAATATAAAGCAGAAGGAGCTGTGTTTGTTACACTGAAAGAAATTCACTGCTATGTAGACAATACCAGCAACATTAAGAAATACCCATGGGGACATTTGCATCCAGCCACAAGCTTCACTTACAGTGAAGGTTAAACAGGACTGAGGCAACAGCCCACCTGAGCATTTAGGGCTTTACTGGAGCACACACGGGCAGCTTTCATTTCCATTGTTATTTGTGCCATGTGGGGAGATACCATTCCCCACATTTCTGCGCAGGTCTAATTTATTTAAGACCTGCAGTAGGAAATAGTCAGTCTGGCAATTCTAATATGCAGCTCCCCACAGTCCATACGATTCACTTTTTTCTAACTGGCTGGTGTTGCCCTCCTGCTGGATTAGCCTGATACTGCCCTCCTGCTGCTCTGTCCACCTGCTTCGAATTTATTTCCAAAATGCATCGCTTCTGTAGGATCTCCTCCCTGAAGGTGAGCAAGTTAATACGTTTGCTCTACTTAATGTACTCTTAGATTCCTTCTGTGTTAGGATTTGACTACTGATTATGCATTTTTTCATCTTCTATTTCTAAGCTGAAGATAAAAATCCCCTAGGCAAAGGAAGATACCTTAATGCAAGATAATTTAATCCAAACCCTGAAATGGGCACATATGAACATGAGTCATGTGCTGTTACCAGTTATGTTGTAGTTCTTGTTTCTTTTCAAAATAAGAAGCAATGGAAAAATATACAGTGTAATGTTTTGAAGTAGATCCAAAAGTAGACTAACATTTAGAAGTCCTGAAATAATTTCCCATTCTCGAGAAGACCTGTAAATGTAACAGAGAATGATAACCTCCCTACAAAATATTTAAACCACGAAGGAGAATAATACTCCTACTATAGAATTCCACTCAATGGTTTAAGTAACTTGTAGACAGAATTACATTTTTATTAAACCTTACACATGAATTTTTATTCGTGTCAGCCTTGTTGAATTGTATGCCACTCTTCAATATGAGACTGTAAGAGCTCCAACTGTGCAAACATTCTTTCACATATTACAGAAGTAAATTTGTTGCTACCTTCTCTTTTTTTTCTTCTCATCTAAATTATTATACAGCATTTTGCAAACACTTACGGATTTGCTGAGAAAACAATTCCTTACTGTGGAAAAATGACCATCTCTCCATGTAACATATCTGCGTGTACACAGATGACAGAGGGAAAGTTTCTTATTTTCAAATGTTTTTGAGTATACTCTTACTGGAAAATTAAGAATTTCTGGAGAGAATTTGGCAGAACAGATGTATGCTTTCCCCAAATGAGAAACATGCATCTGTTTCCTAAAAATCTAAACAACAACAGCAAAGCAGTCACACAAACAAGTTTTGTGGGTTTTTATTTTTTTCCCTACAGATGGTTCTTATTTTTATACAAAGAAATAAGGGGGAAAAAAACCACAGTGGAAGCTTCTAAATGAAGCAATGAAGTGCATTCTTATCAATGAAATTTAAATGGTCTCCAGGATGAAATTTTGTTTTGTACAAATCTGCCTGATCGTACCTGAAAACTTTACAAAAGCCTTCCTTATTAAAATGCTGCCTTTCAGCTTCCCTGCTTCCATTTAGTCACAGTCTGATCTCCCTATCAATTCATTTTTTCCATTTCTGTTACCTGTAGATCATTTTGTCTTGCTCCTACAACGTGGATTTAAAGTTTACAGTCAGGAACTGATATGATCCAGTGCAAACCCTTCTGATTAGATATTCCTGTTCCATGCTCAGAGCTGACAAGAAGGATATGGTTTTTAATGTCATGAACAGGATTTCTCCCCATCCCCATCCCCATAATCGTGCTTTACATCCACTAAAGAGTGAATTGATAGAAGAGCTACCCAGACACTCAAAAATCCCCCATCCAGAATGGCAAAATATCTTATTGTAATTAAGTACTAGGATTAATTTCCTAATCCTTAAATTTTTCAATTGTCCATTTGAGAGATGGGTCTCTAATTAAATTTCACTTTGGTCACTGTAATGAAAACAATATCATCCAGAAGTCCAGCCTCAGACAGCCTGTGTGGATAGCAATGATAAGGCTGGGTAATTGCAGGATTAATAACTGGCCTTTTATTGTGTCTGAAAGCAATGTAACAATATATAGACTTCCTGAGTAACTTTAAAACATAGCCACATTGCACAATATTGCTACCCTGATCACTTTTTCCTCTTTCTTTCATTTTTTTTTTTTTAAACATGGGAACAATTGGACTACAAAGGTATGATTGTTCCTAGGTCATATTCTCCTCTAGGGTTTCCAAAAAGCAAGCCATGCTGCTCAGGCAGCTCCAGTAGCTCTGTGACAAAGTAGAACAACTTTCAATAACCACTGTTATTCCTCTTCATTTACAGTGCAGGCCACAGGGTAACTGTTTAATGTGGTAGCCAGTTCCCTGAACCTCTTGTACATTTGCTGAAACATGAAGCAATTTCCCAACACTTTGAGTTTCTTGAATGAGTGTGGGACTTCAAAGTTTAAGAAAAAAATAACAATCCAGGGACTAATTCTCTGCTAAATAATCTAGCTCTGGAGACAGAGCCTCTGTTCAGTAGCATCCGTCCTTTGTGGCTGGGACACTTCACCCTCAATTAGAAAAAGGTACCTTTTAACAGATGTGTTCCCCTTTCTGGCTCGTAGTGATGCTGAGAAAGTGGAAGGAAGTGGGAGCCAGGCAATCAGCACGCTCCGTTAGGCTGCTGTGGGTCTTAATTAATGTGCAGAGCAGCAGTAGGCCTGGGCAGTTTATCCCTGTTGTCTGGATACAGCGTGAAGGCAAGGGAAACTCGAACCTAATCTAATAGGTGTGGGAGTTGCATGAAAAGCGCTGATTAAAAGCCATGTGTAAAACAATCTTCTGTTAAACAGGCAGCTTGTGGAAGAGGTTGCAAAAATTGCCCAGGTTGCTGTGGAATCCCCTTGCACCACCATGGGGAACTGGGCACTGCCTGCAGAGCATCCTCCCTCTGCCTGCGACCCAGCTCCCCACCCCACCTTCTCCTGGGCACCATTCCACAAACGATTTATTCCCATAACTTCTGCAGAAAACATTACTTTCATTCCCACCTTCCTCAGGAAATCATAGCTCTTTCCTCTCTCCTGCATGGGCTTTTCAGTGGCTAAGCCATGTGTGTTGCCCAACACAAAAAATGTCATCACAATATATACTCAAATGCGTTTTTCTGCCAATCCACCCAGAACTCCTTTGGGTGAGTCAGTCTTAGGATCTGGCTTAACCACCCTGAATTAAAAAAAAAAAAAAAAAAACCAAATGAAAAGCCCAACAAAAACTACCTAAGTAGTATTAATTTGGTAGAACAGACTCAGTTTGCATCAATTTAGCAAATTCATTAATCCCCAGGAATTCTAAAAAGCATGTTCTGTAGAACTATAAATACACTTAAAAATCACTGTTTGGCATTTGTTGAACTCATTCACTCTTCCACATCATCATTAATCTCCTCCTCATTTCCCTGTGCAACCATTCCCTGCATTAGGAGACTTTATATATCCTTCTCACAGAATTTTAAGGTCAGTCAGAGAAGTTAACACCATTGCTTTTCATTTAACCTTCAAGCTGTATTTTTACTCTTACTTCTCTTCATGAGCACTTTAGTGTACATATTCCCAACATGAATATATACCTAACTCTGACCACATCCAGAAATTATGCCTGCCATTCAGTATCTTGGGTTTAACTGACTACAGATTTACATCTCTTTAGGACATGATTTCTTTGACATTTTTGATTGGCAATTGAATATTTCAAAAGTATCGGCCAACATAAAAGCCTCTGGGCCTTTACATATTATACAACTTTAGATGTGGAGAAGCAGAGGCTTTTCTTCCATATGCATTAGCCCTGTGCATTTACTGCAGTCTAAATTGAGTTCAAACAGACTGATTTCTTTGAAGGTGGATATTTGCTAAATCCTGAACAGAATTAATTTCAGCATTCAGAGACACAAGCTGAGTACTAGTATTACAACTGTTCAATGTGGCTTTTTGTATTTGTTTAATAAAAACAAAGCTCTTAGATACAGAACTCTGAAAGACATGCCATGAGGAATGATTTAAGACAATGTTTAAAATAATTTTTCCATTTTACAAGTTTTGTATTTTCATGGGGGAAAATAAAAGCACATCTGAATTTTAGTAAACCACTCGCTCCTTCATTACAAAAAATCAAAAATGCATATTTTTTTCTTTACTTCTTTGAAAGTTCTGAGGCATCACTCCTCTTCTGAATGTAAACAGAGAGATACTGGAAGACCACGTGTCATCCAGTAATCTGAGAGTGAAAAATTTTAATTGTCGAACATATTACTGGTTGTCACGTCCAAGAGAGAGAGAAGTGTGTTTGTGTGCTTGTGTGCAAGCCCATACATACAAGTCATAAAGGGAAAGAGGAGTTGTCTCTGTTCTCAAGTAACACAAAATCCAAAGGCTTTAGTGAGAGATGTTACTTGGAAAACACTGCTTAGTCTGAAATCTCCTGAAAAAATATAGTGGTATTTCTCTTCTAGAGTTTGTGTATCTCCATCACTCAGAGCAGAGCAGCTGGTAATGCTCATCATCATGCCATGGGAATAACAGCAAGGGAGTTGGAGAATGGAAATGGTTGCTTTGTGAGAACACTGAAAGTTTAACTAATTTCTACTGATAATCTCTGTCCCAACAGCATACACTGTTTTTCCACCCCACATGCATCTGCAGTGAAATAGGATTAGAAAAAAGAATCAGAAAAGACATGTGAGCACCAAGGCCTGAAACTGTTGCCTAGTTAATGGAAGATTTTGCCATGCTTATTAATCTTTAAACCCTTAAGTAATTTTTTTATTTTTCCCCTTTAAATACTCCCAAGTCAGTCTAGCTGCACAGCAGCAAGGTTGTGTGCTAGCAGAAAAAACTCACCTAAAATTCTTTTGTAACCCAAACACAAACTCACTCATGCTGCAGCACACTGTATTTTTGTGGTTTTCTTTTTTAAAGCCGAAGCACAGAAATACTGTATATGACTTGCATGGATTAGAAAAGTACTGCAGCATCTCAGCTTCTCTAGGCAGTGAGAGGAGCATCTTTCCTCCACTCCTTTAAGAGTGACATGATAGCTTGCTTATGTTTCCTACGTTAGTGATCCAGCTGTGAGATTCATAAAGCAACCATTGAACCTCTCGCCTCTTTCTTTAGGAGTGTCACAATGTGCAGCTTCCTTTGTGCTGCCCATATGCCAGCAGTCTTTTTAAAAGCCACTCTTGCTCTGCTGCTGATCATTGCAACAGACAGGAAGGTGATTTCAGGAGAGCTGCTTTGATTCCCACTGCTCTCAGTGAAAGACGAAACATCTTTCTCCTCTCTGAAAGAAGTACTTGGCAGAAGCAACAGACAAGTTCTTAAACTCCTATCTGTGCTTCTTGGAACTGATACTAGTGCTGATCACATTCTCCCAATTAAAAACTGACAGGGTGAAACAGTCTAACATTTTGCTGCAAAGGTATTTGGCAAAAAGGATATTAGATGGGGAAATAATAACAGACAGTGAGTACAATATCTCCAGCAAGTCTATCAGAATTGCATCATTTGCTTTTTGGTGGTGCAGGATTTTTTCTTTGCTCTGTGTTCAGCATCCTACACAATAAAGGACGTGAGTGCTCCAGATCCTAATTTTGTTTCCATAACCACTATTCAGAGAGGGAGTTGTGCATATGTCCTTGACAAGGCTTGAAATTTAGAATAGTTTCACTTGTTACCATTATTTTCTCAAGTTATTTCATGGACACTAATTAATATTCCAGCTACTTAAGCAATCCTGGTCCATCCCACTACAAGGAAGTCTGTCTCTGAATTACCAGATGAACTGAATACCCTTGTTCTTTCTGTTCAACATCATTACAAAATAACACTGAATAATGTTCCTAAGTGTTCCCCTGTCACTGTCTCTCTCCCAGCCATCATGCACAGGAGAATCTGCAGTTGTTAAGTCCTTCTGTGCCCAAAGGGGAAGGAGTAGGATTTCAGGATACATTAATAGCTTCACAAGGAAAACGTGTGACATACTTGGACTTGCTCAAGCTCACCCCAAAGGAGCTCTTAACAAGCATCACTCAGTGGTGTTAAGTAGGTGAACAAAGTGAAAGGGACTATGACTGCTACACTTGAGTCAGATGGATCTGTGCTCATCCAGATGCCTCTGTGACAATGACTGTAGCAAATGTTCACTCCAGACAAGGGCTACATACTCGTATCTGCAAGGCCCTTTTGGCTGCAATAACAAGTACCTGCCAGGAAGCATCATAAACCAAAGAAATAAACACCAGGGGACAGAAGAAAAGCACAGTCCCAAACATTCCCGATATTCAGAGGTCGGTATGACTTTACAGGGCAGGACAGCAAGAGAGAAGGGAGACTGTGACCACCCTGTGTGTCAAAGGCACCTGTGAGAAGGGACGGGGTAGAGGGCAGTGGTGCCTCAATAACTTGTGTCACCATTGTAGGGGAGTTATGTAGGAAGGGGAAATGCAGTGCCAAAAGGACAGGCAGCATTGTCTCTCCTGTGACCACCTCAGTTAACAGTTCAGCAGCCAAAGCTCTTCATGCCATACCCCCCTTCTTGGAGGTGCATGAGGCTACAGCCCAGATCAAAGAAGGGAATGCATTGCAGAAGTGAGTTTTGAAATGTGGAGGGCCCAGAGAGAATTAATAATAAATAAAGTACACCTCAGAGGAAAAACTTTGAGCTTCTCCTCCAAGTTACACACAGCTGTCTGAAGTCGGTAGGAGTAGTCTGTTTATAGCTGTGAGCAGAAAGCAGCCCTGTGTGCCCAGGCATTATCAGTCTTTTATTCAGGAACACAATATCTGCTTGATAATGCATACACTGCTTTGTTGTCCGTTGTCAGTACACCTCCCAAAACAAGTTGTCCCCCTGTGGTTTTATAATCATGGGAATATGCTTGATGGCCCTGTTAGACGGGTTTTATTCTGGCTCCAGACATCTCTGGAAAATAACCTATTGAATCGCATCGGAAACCAGGGCAGAGTTGACTTCCTGGTGACTCCAAACAATCCCAAGGCTCTCCTTGGAAAGCACAGCCTGTGCTCCGCTGTTTGTGCAGTGCCACACTGCCCTGCAGCTGCCCTAATCAGCTCCATCTCTGCAACTCCACCCCCACCTAAACGGGCGAGAAAATAATGATCCATTGTTCCCGGGGTTTATGGAAGAACTTTTTTGTTTTTTAATTTATTTTAGACCGTTCTTTTAAGAGATAGCAGTGACCTGCTTGCTGAAATGCTTCCTTATTTCTGTGTTTACCTCCTGGTAGCTAGAATGCCAAATCACTGCTGTGATTACCTGGCAAGCAAATGTAGAAAAAAATATCTATTTGGGACAGTTTTTTACTACTCTGAGGCATCTCCTTGATGTTACATACAAAACAAATAAAAGCAAACACAAAACAAAAATCAAGAAACTCAACAAAATCTCTCTTCTTCCTATCATCATATGAAGAAAAAACATTTTCAACTATCAGGCAGTGCCAAATGGTTCAGCAGATTTCAGAGACTTCGAGACACTGACAGACTGCAGCTCTTGCTGTTTACCAGAGGGATTTAAGAGGTTCTCTCTCTTAAAATAGCCATATTTTTCTCTTCCTGAGGGTCAAAACTTGCCACTTTCACTATGTTTTCCGTAGGTTTTTTAACTGTGCCATGCTCTGCCATGTCAAGAGACTCTGAAAAGGCTCTTGAGATTCCTCTTTCTGAGGGTAAATGGGAAGAACTGGTTGCATTCCTGCAAACACTGGCACCTGAAACAGTAAAATGCGGGGGAAAAAACACTTTGCATAGAGTATTTCACTGCCTAAAAAACCCTTCAGCATAGTCTAATGGCAATGTATCAAACCGGATTACATGAGTCATATTTGCCTTATATGATGTGACATTGTGACATATGAGAGAGTACCTAAAAAGTCATTATGCCTCAAGAGCTTATAACCCAAATTTAAATTAATTTAAAGGCATATTATTCAGCCATGCCCACCCACACCCTGCTATTATCTGCAACAGCAGGGGGACTTCACTAGATGATTCAGAGCTTAGAGATTCTTTCCATGTGCACAGGAAACACTGATTAGTTGGACCGGTGACAAAAAAGACTCTTTACCAGGTAAACAGAATTCAGCAGTGGGATTTTACTTAATGAATAGTATACATTTAAGTACTTCGATCTGTGGAGGTGAGAGGTGGAGAAAGCAGCTCATACCCAATTGCTTTTTCATCTGCTGGAAGCTTAATATTATTAGCAGTCTCCTCCTTCAGTAGTCACCACAAATGCCATGTGGTGTCATGCAGTGTTGCAGAGAGAGACACCTCCTCAAATTAAGAGGAGCAGCAAGACAGGAATAGAGATCCTTACTCCATCTGGTTTCTCCGTGAATACTCAATTTCCTCCCACTGGACACCTCCCTCCTCCCAGTGCCCCCCTGGTTGCCTCTGTCCCAGCCCAGCCAGCCCCTCTCTGTCCCCGTCCCTGCGTTTGGAGGTCCCTGCAGGGCTGGCACTCGGCACGGGCTGCGGCACGTCCAGCGTGCTCCGGTCTTTGTACACAGAGCACTCGGGGGCATTTCCACTGCAAAGCACACTGGATTTAAATTGTTTATCTATCCGAGCCTCCATTTATGATCTCTACAAATTCCTTTAAAATGAAAGAACCTTTTATTTGTATCATCTTTGTTTGATAAATAAGGGAAGATTGTCAAGGGCACAAAATGCTTCTGGCACTGACTAGTCCTGCTGGAAGCCAAAGGGACTTGGGCATATAAGTCTTGTTTATGCCTTTGAAAAATCTCTTCCATAATCTCATCAAGACTAAAAAACTACAAAATAAACTCTGAATTCAAATACTGGCATCAAAGAGAAAAGGGTTTATAGGATATGTGATGGCAGAAGACTTGATTTGACTGCAGGGGCAGCCAGCAGCTCCAGCAGATACTGACTGGCCTGTTTGACCCCATAATGATGTTTAAAATGAAAAAAAATTATCTGACTATAGGCTTGAAAAAGAAAAAAAAAAAAGGGATGAAAGAGACCTAAGGGAAGAAGGCTGCCTCAGAGGACACTGGTGGGATTCAGAGAGAAAAATCCATCATTAGTATTTATTCTGTGCTTTAAGGAAACAAGGCCACTTCATGTTGTCCCATGGAACATGGGATGCAGGAAGATGATAAAGTAATCAGAGACAGACCATTGCCTGAGGGCAGGAAAACAAGCAAGATGCTCCTTGGCAAATTCACTCTAACCTTTAAGGGTTAAAGGAATATCAGAATATAGAACTTATTCAGGAAAAGATCTAAAGGCAACTGAGGAGAGCAGACATATGACCATTTATGAGGAGGGGTACTGGTCCTCTACTGAATAAATCTAGAACATCCCTGAAATTTCATTGAAATTAAAGAAAAATAACATTTTCATCAAGGAATTGATATAATCTTATTTAAAAAACTAATCAACAAAAGTCTTGAACACAAAACAACCTCATCCTTATTTTTTCAGAGTTTAAATTTCCATTCTACAAGAGAACAGTGTGTGTGGGTGACTAATAACAATCCAGCCATCTGGACTTCTCTCAGACAAACTCATGTTAATTCAAACTACACAGGCAAAAAAAAATAAAATATATATTGCCTGCCTCAGAGCATTTGTGAAAGTGTTATGGTTTGCAGAACTGTCATGCACTGTCAGCAAGCAGCAAACTTTAGAGCACCTTTAATGTTACACCACAGTGCTGTTGTAGTTGACAATTAAAATAGTTAATGTGCAAGCTGGCCTTTAAGTGTTACACTAATCAAAATAATGGATTGCTTTTGTATGATGACCCCACAGCTGTATCAGTCAGTGCTCTCTGGACAAAAAGGGATTTTTTAATAGTGCCCAGTTGTGGCACTTGCAGTGGTGTGTTTCTGTGGTGGTAATGAGGAAGGATGGGACTTTTACCAGGCTCATTGAGGGCTGGAGCACGTTGGGGATCTGGGCAGGTATTTTCTGGGTTAGTGTGACTCCCACAGTCTCATATTCAACCTCGTGGCCTTCCAAACCCAGAGGCAGCATGAAGGATTCGGCCCTTTAGCATTCCCTCACTGCTCCCACAGGCACACAGTGTTTCCAAACCCTCTTGCTGGTAATATTTCTTGGCTATTTAGAGAAACAGCCTTCCCCTGTGCCTACCTTGGGTGGATTTATGGGGCATAAGGAATGATAGGGCTGAACTTCTTGGCCAGTTGTTCAAGGGCAAGTGGGAATTTGTGTTTTTCTCCCACTTACCTGTGCTCTCTCCCACTTACATTCAGCAGCAAAAATTCAGTGCATTCTACTTGCCAAGAAAGATTAGTACCTAAGAGTTGAAACCAGGGCAGATTGAATTTCAAGTAACTTTCCCCTTCCCCCATTCCACCTTTGCCTCCAGCTTTTTTTTTTTTTAATTATTCAGATTGAAAATGAAATGCAGTGGTTACATTATGATAATATCAAAGTCATCAGCATTAGTCAGAAAAAAAATACGGGAGGTAGCCTGCCAAAAGCTAAGCCTTCACTTTTGCATTCATTCAGTAAAGTTCAATGAAATGGGAATTCATCCCTTTAGTCTGGATTAGAATTGAACTCCTGGTGTATTCAAAGAGCTGTAAAAGCCATACTGGCTCAGAAGATGCTTGTAGAAAAGTAATATTCAGCAGAACTGCTTTATTACAATTTTAGTTTTGTGACCTTATACAGAAAATTCCTTGTTCAAGCTGAAGAACACCTAACCAGGAACTTTGTCATGTCTGTCAGTGGGTGGGCAGGTGTGCTCCAGCTGACAGTGTCTACCACTACAGACCATAAACTTGTTAAGAAATATGTTGAAATATGTTATTACCATTTAGTACAACTGCACTACATGTACAAAATCATAGATTGGTTGCTCAATTCCAATTCCCTTTCCAAGTCAAATCCCATGGTTTCCCTTGCCTGCATCCTGCATTTTGTCTGAAAATAAGGCTCATCCCATTATAAATCAGAACAAAGCAGCCTTTTTAGACAAAAATACAATAACCTTCTAAAGTTATTTTTTCATACAAGTTTCTATTTCTAGAAAGGATTAATTTTTGAGGACTTAAAACAACCAGGCAGGATGTGGCTCCCAATTCCAGCATTTAATTACAGGGATAAACACTTCCATAAATTATTAATTCTTTCCTGGGAACAATTTTTGACCCCATGGACGACAACACCATCATTCCAGTTATTTCATTATATCAGTCTATATTATCGCCACATATTATTTCCCTTCCAAAATGTTTATATAAAATTTATAATGTGATGAAAAGATCTTCCCCCTAATTTTTGTATGTAAATGTAAAATCTTGTCCATTTCCTCACAGTATTTGCTCTGTTTAATTGCATTTTAAATGAACATAAAGTAACTACCCCAAAGACATTAGCATGCTTCTGCCAGGACTCTGCAGATTCTGCTGGCACGTGTTGAGAAGCTGCACATCTCAGATGTGAGCTGGTCTTCTCAGCTAGCCCGTCCTGAGGGTGGGAGCAGAGCAGTCCTACAGAAGGGCTTTGGGGAGCTTGCCTCCCCCCCTCTTTTCTGATCTCTTTCCAGCACTGGAAAATGTAAAGCCCAGCAATGGCTTGGAGAAAAAGGGGCTTTTTCTGGAATCACTAATTCCTCCTTCAGCCAAAACAGCTTCAAAACATAGTGAAGACAGAGTCAGACAGAGTTGGTTTGCTGAAGTCTCCAAGAGGCAGCAATACTGAGAGCCCTGGCAGCCACTCAGCTGAAACGAACCTCAGGAGGAGAGAGAATACGAGACAACACAAGTCAGAATTGATTTTCAAAGGCGGGGTGTTTGCAGCAGTGCTACAAGCCCTCATCTCTCAGAGCCACCTGTATTCATCCCCCCAGTATTTGGCCAGGCTGTCTGTGGGTGAGCAGTGCCAGCTGTTCCTGGAGTCTGGTTGCAATGAGGGCAGCAAATCCTAAATCCTTTGCCCTTTAATGATCATTAGGAAAATCATTACATTTATAAGAGCTTTATGCCATGACATAATGTAAGGAAAATAAGTCAATGGTCCTCATTTAGATATTTACAGAAGCTTAAAAAATTCCTAGTTTATACACAAATATATAGGGATTATAAACATCAGGAAAGGAGGAGAGTTAAACCAAAAATCACCTTGCCATGAGCAGATAGGTCTTTTGAGGTTGAAGGTGAATTTCTTGGTTAAATAAGACCCCTGAATCTGTCAAAAACCTAAGAAGTTCTCTGCGATTTTGTAGAAGACTAAACACTTGGAGCACTTTAATAATTGCTGGTAAGAAGAAAGCTCCATACTTTTGAAGTTGATTTTCTGTATGAAATATATCTAGTGCTATTTAAATAAGAAATCTTTTTTAGTAAAAGAGAAGAAGAAGAAAAGTATTGAGGAGAATTAGAAAAGTATCAAGGAGATTTTCCATCAGCTTCTTATCCTGAAAGAGACATTCCTAGTTCTAGTCAAGACATTAATTTGATCTATAGAACCTTTAAAACTAATTTTAATTCTTCAGAACTTGCAATATATTCAATTATTCAAAGTATTAATGTATGTTCACTTTTAGCAGTATTTGAGATGGTTATCAGCTCCTCTTCTTCAAACTTTCTGGCTTTTTTTTTGGACAGTATAAAACGTTTCAGGCTGGATGTAGCAGTCAGCTTAGAGGCAGAGGGATAAGAAGTATATTCTATAATGGACACTCTGTAGGACATAGAGCCTGGGTGGCCTAAAAAAGGGACGTAATACAATCTTATCTCCTCCAGAGTAATAACCCTCTAAAATTTGATTCAGTCATTCACAGTAAAAAGGGTTAGAAATGTCAAGTATCCTCATTTATGTCAGAGTACCCTCCCCAACACACAACACTGAGAAAAACCAAACCGAGCAAGAGCTCCAATCACTTAACACTGCCTCCAATAAGTAAAAGCAATGCCAATATTTATCCACTGTATTATCTGGCAAGAAGAATCTTGACTCATGCTGCTTAAAGACTACTATTAATAAAGGTCTGAATTTCAGGCTCATGGGAAATTTCTGACTTTTCTCCCTGAATCAGGATGAAAAGTTTCTGTCTTTCTTAAAGCATATTTATATTTAAAATGAAAAACAGAAATTCAGGAATAATGTTTTTGAGTTCTTTCTTTTCAAAAACCCAAAATATCATATTCCAGCATCAAAAAGTTAAGAATCAATTAAGCTAAGCAAAATGGGGTCATTTCAGTACAAATCTGAGTCACTGAAGTGTTATGCACATCATTAGCACAAAAATGGTTAATTATTCCATTTTCCTTTTTCAGGATGACACACCAAAAACCAATATACAAAAAATGGTAACATTAAAATGTTGCAATTTAACTTATATAAGATATTGTGGTAGCTCAAACTGACAGCTGTGTCAGCTTCATGAAAACCAAATGTTTCGGGGTTTTGGTTGTTTTGTTCCCCTCAGTTTTGATCTATTGGAATAATTAGTTTGAAACAATGTATCAATTTTTTCTATTAATAAACAAAGACTTCTGCAGAATGCCATTTTACTCAGAGAAATACAGTTCCCTTAAATTACAGAGGAAAATAATTTCAATTAAAAAATCCCTGATGACTTCTTTGCATTCAATGCACTTCAGTCCCAATTCTCCTTTCTGCCTCTGACTGTATTTGCCTTGGCATGCTAGCACAAAAATTGGGTCGTTTGGTCCCAATTCTGCATGATATGGAGGCAAAACTGTTCGGTCATACCTGGACTAGTTTCACATCTACGTACTGGATTTACATTTGAGATGCTTCTTCTCCTGGGGTCATTTCTTTAAGCATTTGAGGACATTTCCCATCTCTGTCCTAGAGAAGGTTTTTCAGTCAGCTCCCTGTACAGAGACTCAGCCAGTTCTTCCAGGTGTGCAGGGCCTGAGGGTTGAGCCCTGGTGTGTGACACTCAGGCTGCTTGGAATATACTCAATTTCAGAGCAGATTAGTTTCCAAGAGGGATTTCAGCTGGACATGAGGTTCACATGAGGTTCAGACACGCATATGATAAATCCATGTATCTATCTCAACATCCAAATCCATCACGTCACTCTGATGATGTTATTTGTTACTCTGTTGTTACAGACACCAATATCAGACCCTCAACAGAACCTGGTTAACATGCAAAGGTAAGTGTCAGACTGCTCAGTTTAAATGGACACATTTCCATCCGTTTGTTTTCATAATGAAAGCCCCTCCCTGCATAAAGGCAAATTACAAATAACTACGTACAAAAGCGAGTGGTAAAGTCACAGTGGACTGAATGTTATCCACCCCCTGAATCTGAGATCCTCAAAATTTGTGCCCTAAGTGTCCCTTGATGGGTTAGGAAAGTGTCTGCTACTGTTTCCAGAGCTGATGGCTTGGTTTCTGATTGCTCAAGAGAGAAGCAAACACAAGGCAGTCAGACAAAATATTTGCTGAATGAAGGACAGAAAAGCTAAGAAAGAAATTGCATTTTCTAGCTCAAGACAAGCTTTGTAAATGTATAAGGAAACAAAATCCAATTAGGTGGCATCCAGGAAAGATAGAGGCATGGAAAGTGAATATGTGGAAGCAGCTGGAATGGTCAAGTGCCCTTTAATTCATTCTACAGCGTGTCTTGCATGACTGTCAGTGAAACTGCAGTGTCTAGTTTACAGTCCCTGTCACTGAAGGGTAAGCCAGGTTAGTATTTATGGAGCCAACAGTGCATATATGTACAGCTGCCATGAATCCAAGCACAAAAATTGTGTTTATTTTAAAATTTTGCTATAATTCTCCACTGGAAATGTAAGATACTACATATTGCATTGTTTACTACATTTTTTACTTCAAGTATACTAAGCTTATATGGTCCTTGTAATTTTATGATGTCTAGCAGCAGATAAAGACTGGTATAAAAGTGTTCAGTGTGAAGGTTATCAGACCAAACAGCAAATCATAATATGTGCACATAGCAAGTGCTTTGTTCATCTGGGTGTTGGGGAACCAAATGTACATGCTTTTGTGAAGAATGAAGACAACATTTTAAATTTCTCGTGCTTATTGAAACTTTTTCATGCCTTCTGAGCAGACAGTTAGGAGCTCACACATCTTTAAAAAGGCAAATAATTTGAGAAAATATAGTTCCCTCTTCTACCACATCCAGACTTCTTATCCCTGGGGACATCAGAGTGTTCTCACATACAGTGCCTGACCTCCAGGAGGTATTTCCCTGCAGTTGCTACCGTTTGAAACACTTTGCCCTGGAGCTGGATTTGGGACTGGTACTGATCCTTCAGACTGACTTTTCTGTGCTTTCCACTGCTTGCAGTAACAGCCTCGAGGTTTTTGGTTCTGGTCTAACTGCTGATCCACATCTTCACAGGACTTGGCATCTTAAACACATCACCCCCCTGAACTCATCCCCAGTCCCAGAACACCTGCCATCTTTCCTCTTGATAAATAGCACTGTTACATGAAAAATGACCATTACAAACTGCCCCGTGATATGCACTGAACAGCTCCTTCCATCCTGCAGCACAGCTAGGAGGAAGCCCCCGAGAAATCCATGTTGTCTTTACTTCCCAGCAGCACACCCCAGAGCCCAAAGGCAGACTGATCTCTTCTTTGGCAGGTCTGTATTTACTGGTAGGGATTTAGGTTTTGTCTTTTCAGCCTCCTCAGAGTTTGGGGAGACTCATATGGCACAGTGCCCACTGGTCTCAGCGCTTTCCAGTTGCTCCCAGTCCTTTGAGGCAATGCAATGATGCCCAGGTTGCCTGTGCTGTCAGGTGTGAATAAGACTCCTGAGGGAGGCATTCTGGATTTCCAGATCAGCTTTTTTGGGCCTGACCCTTGCCCTCTCCGAAAGCAGCTGGACCTTGCCAGTGAGCTGCCTTCCTTGCTGGGAGGAAGCTCTGCTCTGTATGAATCTCTCCTGCACATAATTGCTTTGAGCAAGGTCCTGCACATCACACAGGGGCTGCAGAGGCCTTTTCTCCCTGAATTTCAGCCACTTATCTACAGAAACTGAAGTGTAACAAAGAAAAAAATCAGAGGTAAAGAATGAAATTGAAGACCCTCTCCAGAATTATGCAGACCTAAACCTAGAGCTTATGACATCCACAGGACAAATGTACCCTCTTTGATGGTGTTTGTCTCTATCAGACCAAGAAAGGAGCTTCTGATATTCGAACTTTTCTCCACTTCTGCTAGCTTTTTTTTTTTCCCAGAAGAAAGAGCCATTTCTAAAATAAATTTTTGTATTCAGTGGAATAGCCAATTTTGCTGAAAAAAGCATATAAATTAATGCATATTTAAAGATTATTTGGAGGAGAAAATTCAACAAAACTGCTGCTTTTAAAAACTTACATTTCCTCTACAGACATGCAGAAAAATCAATTGAATAATTAATGAATAAAAGCATTAACTACTTTCATTTCTTAGTAAAAGAGTCAAAGAATCATCTTCATGAGAAAGGTAGCAATCAGGTACTTGGCAAACCAATGGACAAACATTACATTGTGATTAAGCTATTAATTCACTGTAAAGTCTAAACATCCTTAATAAACACTTGTATAAAAACTCCAGATGTTAGGAAGTAGTTCATAATGATCTATTTACCCATCCTATTTAGTAGGGTTTTTCTCCCCCACTACATTCTAAGACAGTCTGTTTCCCTTGATTTATTCAAGTTATTTTTCCCCTTTTTTACAGTCTAATAGCAAACTACTCAAAAATATGATAATGTATATTGAATCTCAATGGCACTGGTTATTTGTGGTCACTCAGCTGTGAGAGGGGAGTCTGTTCTGTGCAGTGAGGCAGGGAGTGAATCTCTGCTCTCCCTACAAGCTCCTTCCCATGCAATACATAAACATTTGGCCTTAAAACTTGCCTTCCCATGGGATAGTGCAAAGAAAGGCATTAGCCCAAAGCGGCTTCACGCACAACTGAAACAGATACCCACAGCTTTCTTATTCTGGAGTATTCTCTTGTGTTTGGAAAGAACACTTCTATTGACTAGATAGACTGAAAAAGTAGAAGAGTGCATTGCAAAAACCGTAGGAGGTAGAAGCTTTCATCAAAAGAATAGAAAATGGCAGGAGAGATACTCTTGCTGAGCTATTGGACTGTATAATTGTCCAGGGATTTCTGTTCTGAAGCTTGCAGAAGTTTTTCCAGTGAAACAGTTTTTCCACCAGAAAATGATAATTTGATACGTTCGAAACTATTCACAGCTGTACATCGATTTCTTGTAAATTCCAGATGGATCATGATTGAGACAACTTGCTGAGCTAGTATTTCCACTTGTTTTAATGTAACAAGAGTTGATAGCAAGTGTTTCAAATTTTTATTTCTTGAAGTTTTGTAAGGAACCTAAACATTAAAATTTCAACATTCCTTCTTTCTGACGGTGAAAGAAAACTTTTTATTGTATCAGCAGCTCCTGTGGAAGGGCCACTGCCCCTGCCTCTAGGCCTCCTGGTGCTCCTGCAATCTGCTGGAGGCCAGCAGAGTTTCCTCAGCAGCTCTCACCCCTTCTCCAGTGTTTCCAGCCATTCATTTTATACAAATCAGGGGGCACTGTGTCTGTGTGGGTGCACACACCGTGAAACACTCTGATGGCTGGATATTTTTGCATCCTGCCCAAGCTAGAAAAACATACACGAGCTGTTCTGTTGCTCCAAGTTTGGGAAAAATTAAAAACTTCGAGACTTCGGAATGTTGCAAATAGTAGTTACTCCTCCTATACTTATCCACAAGCACTGATAGTGTCCAGCTCCCTTAGCCTCCTAAAATAAAAAATCTTATCGACCTTTCTGTAGGACAGCTTCTCTAGATTCTTTTTTTCTCCTCTTTTTTCTCACAGGTTTTCTGGCTTTCAGATTTGGCAAGTAGCTTACCAAAACAAACACTGCATGAATGCTGAGAGAACTGCATCTGATTAAATGCTGGATGTTAATTGTAGCCCTATTTCATTTCTATTTTTAAACAGCAGAACAGAATAATCTCCATTAAGACTGACCTTTGAAAGCCACAATGCTTGACTTATCTGGAGATAAAACTTTCTCTGTAGCTAGGCCTCTTTGCTGGTACGTGACGCTGCTGGCTCTGAGTGACGAAAGTGATTTAAGTTCAAGTAAGGTATGCTAAGAACCATGGGTTAAATCAACTCAGGATTTGTTAAACTTCATTGTTCTTTGGCTTCATAGTTTCTGCTTTTTTCCACAACTGAAATACTGAGCAACTGGCTGCATGCAGAAAACCTCCACAGCCTGCCTCAAGAACTTCCTCAAACATTCTCTCATGAAATTTCAGGCTTTTAGTCTTGCTCCCCATACTTCTGCAGGTTTTGATATGGCCTATATGGTCTATAACTAATTTATACTTTTTAAGCTTCCACTGTCAGCTTACCTGAGCAGTGCTAAGGAAAATAACACGCTGTATCGCTGCACAGATCTTGTCAATTAAATGCAGAGAGCACTTCAGTATCTGTATTCAGAACCATATGGCTGAACTGAAAGTACACAGAAACTCCTAGGAATATGCCATGCTGCCTGTATGTGCCTTTGCTCTGTGAAATACTTCAATATTGCAATAACATCTGCCAGCTGCAACTCACTGTGCTTCACATCCTTCACATCAAATCAAATGGCATAAGTGTGTGGAGCCAGGACCAGCGTCAGCTATTATGTGCCACTTTTTCCTAAGGGGACATGCTGACAGACAATCAAAACTTTTCTTTAATATTTCTTATTGTGTTTCTGCTATTGAGACTACCTGTCATGTAGCAATCATTCTTTGTTTGTGATGAGAAATAAAAATAAAGACAAAAGGGCTTGGATGCCCATCTCAAATGTTTGGAAGGAATGAAGTTTGCTCGAGTTTGGGTCAGGCTTTGAGCAGTGGGTTGCTGTGGTGTGGTTGTGGTCTTGGGTTAGTGCTTTTGGGCTATGACAGATACCCTTAACTGAAAATATAAGGCTCCCCAGCAAAAATCTGACTCTTCATGTAGACACTGACTCTCCTGATGCACCACACTGACTGTGGTGGGAGGATGTCACAGATGGAAATGCTCAGCCTGGATGGGCTGAGCATGCAAAATCTGGATTTTATTTGAACTATCATTGCAGGGCAATGAAATGTGATAACAAATACTTGTCATACCACATTGGTCAAAGGCTCAGCTTCTCTGGTATAGCAGCAGAAGAAAAGGCAAACAAGCAAGCAAAACTCCCAAGCTCAAATGAACCTTTCCCAAAATGTAAGTGTGGTTGTAGCACATTGTGCTACAGAGGACTTAGTGCAGTTGTGTCAGCATTACAGACAGACTGCCTTTGTCCTGGGCACTGGCTAGGGTAAACTTTATACCATTAAACCGATAAACTGCACTTTGCGTAGAGAATTGTGGTCACAGTGTAAATTAGGAATCTTGTAGTTTGAGAACCTCAGATCTATCCCCTATGCTTTGACGAAATGTAAATTTTCCTGCAGATTCTGCTATGAAAGTTGCTTGTTTTTCACCAGAGCTGCCAATATTCATATTGCTTTAAACTGAAGTATTTTCAAATCAAACTCACAAAGGTATTTGTTCAGCATGACCTGCATGATACACGGGATAATTAATCACTTTCCAGTTCATATAATAAAATCCCCTTTTCTTACCAACCATTTCACTATCTGTGCCTCAGACATTTTTCCTCCTCATTCCCCTATATATCCATTACTTTTTGCCTCTGCTCTGAGTTTCCTCTTCAGTTTTCTAACTTTATCCACTTGGCCAATGTTTTCCACCCAAAAGAATGGCTTCTAGTGATAGTTCCTTTACATGCACCATATTCTTCATCAACTGTAGCCCTTTCTTGGCTCAGGAATTGCCAGGGAGGCAGCTGGGAAGTCCAGAGCAGAGTGCTTGAAGCCACCATACAACAAACTGAAAGAAAGAAAGAAAAGCAGTACAGGTTGGAGAAGCAAACGGGGCCCACACCCTGATTTGGGAATGTAGGTGGGCATATAATGCTTTCTGTAGGAACCTGGAAACAATAAAACTGATGGGTGGGAGGATTAGGCTGGATGAGTAGAAGGAAAGGACAAAGCCTCAGCTTTGTGGAGGGCACTGCATGGAAATGGAAAGAAAGAAAAATACATCAAAGGGTCCAAGTAAGCAGTAAGAAATTTTAGGATTAAGCTGTGCTGATCCAAACTTCTAAGCTATTGGAGGTTCAACCATCACTAATCTTGACCCCTTTCATTTATGAGAAAACATGACCAAATAAAATCAGTTACAGGATTCTGGGATACGGATATATCAAGTTATATCTCCTGTAACAAGACGCAGTGCAATGGCACGGCCTCCATTTCAGCTGTAGTAGCAGTCAGGTTTTCCCCCTGAATGTCACATCTTACTATAATTTACTATCTGGAAGACTTTTAATTAAAACCATATGCTTCACTCTTTTTTTTTTTTTTTTTTTTTGNTTTTTTTTTTTTTTTGTGCACATAAGGGGTCCCACATTTCTATAAACTTTGCCAATTGTAAACTCATCTCTCTCTCTCTCCACTAACCTGTGGCCCAAGTGCATGTAATAAGAGTAATTTGGAGAATTATATTTGGTTACACTCTATTGCTGTAATTTGCTTCTTTCCTCTAATGGTCTGAAGAGTACTGAGCTAAACCAGTTAATCTGAAATAAGCTAAAACCGAAAGACACATTTTAGGAACAGGCAATTATGTTCTTTTAATTAATCCAACATCACTTTGCAGTAACTTATTTGGCTTTTCTAACAGCAAGGTGCATTTTAGGACAGATACTGATCTCTTTGGTGATGCAGAGTACAAGTAAACCTGTCACACCTGAGGAACTTTGATACAGAGAAATCCCTAATTGGATTAATACTGACATACCTGGCTGCATGCCACCCTTCTGCCCGCAGGTAGATCTCACACGGAGTCACTGCTGGAGTAAAGATGTATCTGAAACATTCCTGCATTCTGGCTGTTGGCAGCTTCCCTCCCAGCACCCAGACCCATCCCAGCCCTGAGCAGCCTCAGGGAAGGGGTCCAGCAGTGAGGGGTGCAGCAGTGAGGGGTGCAGCCCTGATCCCCCAGGCACTGCCAACAGAACCAGCTTTTCCCAGCCTGTGTTTTAAAAAGATATGGAACGCCCCAGAAGGAGTCATACTTTATCTGCCATTCATTGGACTGTACAAATAATTTGGGCATTTTTTCCGCATTGAATGACAGCCCCTCTAGCTGAATTTTTGGCTGGATTCTAGTCACTTGCAGAGGTTTTTTTTTTGTTCTGGCACTTTGACTTTACATCCTATCCCTGTAACAGGAGCAGAGAGCTGTCAGATAGGGCAGTGCAGGACACAGATATTGAAGAAATGAGGGTTAGACACCATGATTCAAAACATTTTGATTCATCACCGCAGCTAACTCCATCTCTCATCTCTGGACAGCTTTCTCCCAGACATCTCAATAAAGACACAGCCACATAACACAGACTTTTACCATGCTGTCTGTCTCAGTCTCATCAATAGATACATGAGATGAGAGACCCACAAAGATCCCAGCAAAACCTTCCAAGTACAGCAGGAGTGCCAATGGCTCAGTTAATGTAACCAAACTCCACTCCCTCTGCTCCCCTCTATTGAGACCACACCAGGAGTGCTACATCTTGCTCTGGGCTCCCCAGCATGGGAAGGACCTGTTGGAGCAAATCCAGAAGAGGCCATGAAGATGATTACAGGGATTCCTCCAAGGAAAGGCTGAGATAATTAGGATTATTCAGTCTTGAGAAGGCTCTGGGGAGACCTAATAGCAGCCTTTCAGTACCTACACTGGGCCTATAGGAAAGCTGGAGTGGGACTTTTCACAGGGGCTTGTAGTGACAGGACAAGGGGGAAGGGCTTCAAAAGGAGAGCTGGTTTAGATTAGATCTTAGGAAGCAATTCTTCACTCTGAGGGTGGTGAGGCACTGGAATGGGTGGCCCAGAGAAGCTGTGGATGTTCCATTCTTGGAAGTGTTCAAGGTCAGGTTGGATGGAGGAGGAACCAGGAGGAACCAGGAGGAACCTGGTCCAGTGAAAGGTGTTCCTGCCCTTGGCAGGAGCTAGGTGATCTTTAGGGTCCTTTCCAGCCTATTCTATGCTTCTAATACTTTAGTTGAAAGACAGTCACAATTCAGAGGAGAATCCATTCCTTTCTAGTTTTTTCCCTCCTCCCCATCCAAAAAACCCTAAATCTACACACTGGACAATTTCTCAAGAGGACACTGTTTACAAGTACTGCTTACTGTTTCCTTTCAAAATCTTATTTTTATTGCTTAAAATAGTTCCTAATTTAAAACTTAAAGGGTAAAACCTAAGAGCACATAACAAAATGCTCAATAAACAAAAGCATTTTTGGGGCAGGAAAGTGAAGATTATTCTTTCCTGTCCTAAAACCTTTAAAAAAAGTAATCTAGTTTTCTTTTAATTAAAACATTCTTTCCTCCTAAACATTCTCTAGTATGGCTGTACTTAGCACTACTTTCCAAATACCACGGCATCATGGTCAATGCTGACATGAGGCATGCACTAACCTGTGATGGCATTTGTATGACAGATGAATTTGCATGAATTGCAAAATGGAAAAAGACTACTGGAAAAATTAAAATGACCATTACAGAGAAAAATCATAATATAGCCATGTAAAACTGTAAAATAAAAACTGGGTTTACATCTACATGTTGAGTAAGAAAAAAGATTAAGTAAAGAGTATTACAGAATTTTCTCTTTCAGATTGAGATATGCTTAGTAACACTATCCATAATTCCAAAAGAACCTGCTCCTGTCTGTCATTCCTCATCCCACTTTGTCTTCTGCCTGACTGGGAAGAGTTGACTGCTAAGGGGCAACAAGAAGTCAGTAGGGTTCTTTTGTAGGCAACAGAACACTGCATATATATATATGTATGTATATATATATATATAATGTGTATACACACACAAACACATGTGGTGCATTATCATAGACAAGTGCATTTGACCCCCATTTAGTCTATTACTGTCCACACCCCACTAATAGACCCCTAGCTCATGACAAAAATTTCAGTACTGAAATGATAACGCACTGCAACAACATATTTTGTCTTGAACAGAATATGAAATCAAACAAATTGTGAAATATGGTGCTTTTTTGGGAATATTCCCTAGGGAAAACTTTCTATTGTGTAGGGTAAAAGTTTATGCACAGCATCACTGCTGATGGACACTGACTCTCATCAGCTGTGCCAGAACATGGAAACCTGTTATCCTTGCTTTACTGAAAAGTTAATATTCCTTGATGTGTTTTAGAGAGCTCTGCTGACGTGCTCTGTTTTACAATCTCACAAAAAATTCCCTGAGTACCAACCTGTTTTGCAAAACAGCGGATGACCTTTGCCATGAGAATGTCACCTCTGAAACTGCTTCTAAGTGTGATGACATCAGTTTGTCATTTAAAAGTGCACAGCATCTTGCGTGCATGATGGTAAAAGATGGCTAGGAGTTTAGACAATCTTTCTGGATTATTTTTTTTAAAACTTATTTTTAAGTGAATCTGTAAAGTGCCCCAGAATGAAGAAATCATCCCAAAAAGAGAAGGCTGAGAAAGAGATTAAGAAATAGGCTGCTATAAATCTTCAGAGAAAAAGTTTTTCCTTCTTTACCTTTTTTAATATCTCTTGTACAGTAAAGGTCACACCATACATTTGGCTGCATTTTTAAATTATAGCAAGAGAAGTCCAGGTTAGAGTTTCAGTGAATTATTCTGATGAAAATTAGGCCTCTCTTTACCCCTTTTTTGTCCTCGATATTCATCTTTCATTGGATCACAGTTTCCTACCTGTGTTCAGATGGGAACAGTAATATTATTTTAAAGTTATTGATTCAGAGGATGGCAAGGAAAAAGTTCTGGGTTGTTACGCTGAAAGCAACCGAAATGAGAAACCAGTCACAAGGAAAAGGATTATCTTGTGCTTAAGAGGGATTGGAGCCTGAGAGGGTCACGCACCAAATGCACAAAAACTCCAGTCAGAGACATCGCCTCTAACTATGCCATTAAAGGTGTCATTGCAGAATGAGGATCTGTCTTAATTCTGGAAGGTTTGGAGAAGAGGAAATACACAGAGCCAGGTGTACAATCAAGACTCCTTAGAGCAGCTGTTGACTAATTTGTGCAATTTAAGTTGTCTGACACGTCGCAGTGTGCAGGCAGCCTCACTCTTGTCAGGCTGTGGCACTGTGTGAACATATCCTGTGCTGGGTGTTGCAGAGTGGGTCTTCAATTCACTTGGATAGTACAGAGTCAGAACAGCCAAATTGGTTAAGCAGCCTAGAGGAAGTTACCCTCAGAGGTACCGGGAGTTAATTACTTTCTCTTACAAAGTATTACAGATATAATGTAATCTTTCAGGGGAAGAGTGGGTGGTGGGTTCCTTTCTTTTTTTGGAGTGGACACCTGGGATCGCCTCTACGTGTGTGGCTGCCACCCACACCTCCCTCTGGGCAACCTTACCTCTGCTCTTGGCTTATATATTGCATTTTACATTCCCCCGAGGCCTGCACTTAATACTTTTCTGGTGTTAGGTTCTATCCATATGTGCAGAGAAGGGACAAGGACAACACAAACCCTAAGTCCCTAAGGAGGAATGTGGCCACTGTACTGCTCTGCCATAGTTCAGTGCTCTGAGCTCTGAAAAGTGATGGCAAAGAGCTCATTAGAGAGCAGGACCCAGCTCCGTAAAACACATCAAAAAGCTATATGTTTGTTAGTTTGGAATAAAAGTTGCTTTAAAATAGACCAACTATCAGTGTCAGAAGATTGTGTGTTCTATTTGAGCAGTGAATATTTCATAAAAAATAAACCTTGTTAAAAATATTAATCAGGGGCTATGTGACAAGACTTGTCATTTTGCATCAAATGCTACAAATTTTCACTTTCTATCAATAAACATAATCTGTTATGAAACTGCATTATCTTACTGTGCTTAAATTAATTATATTAAAAATATTTAGAGCAAGTATTTGTCATATTTGTCACTTTATGACAAACTGACAGACTACAAGTCAGATTACATAAAGACACTGGTTGTGATGGTGTTGAACAAGATATTTTCAGACTTCTTACAAACCCAAAGCATCTAGAGGACCAGAAAAGCGAAACCCAATCCACCCCCACAACTGTCCCTAGATAATTTGGCAAATAGTAGGGGTGAGATGAGTTTAAGGGGGCTTAAAGTGCCTGGAAATGCAAGCTATGAGGAAAAAAAGAGGTTTGTAGCTCTTTGGGCAACTGGTAAATAGCTGCTAAATGCCAACCAGGCACGACCTCTATGCACAAAGCCCAGCAGGACTGTTCTGCTGCCGGAGAGCCATTCACACCCCAAATTTGGTACAACAGCTTCATTGGGTAGGATGATCACTATTCCTTTTCCATGATGGAAAAAATATTAACTGCCTCTTTTGCCACAGCAGCCGGTCTGGGTTCAGAAGAGATCAGGGTACACAGAAATCACGTGTGGGGTACATTATTTAAGGAAAAATCCCCCAAACTTGTTCATACTAACACCATCTTACATCCAGCGTTAAGAATTCCTGCACTCCTGGGCACCAACTTTTATTCACACACTTCAGAACGAATCAGTGGCAAGTGCAAAAGATGGCACAAACATGTCCTTTGGTGTAGTTATGCAACGGAGACATTTCACAATTAATTATTCCAAAGAGATAAACTTCCAAAACTGCCTAGAGAAATCCAGCATACAAACCAACATTTAAGTACTGAATGTGAGTACCCAGAAAATTGAAAGCAGATACATATATATATTAGTTATTTTTGTTGTTGTTTTAGTGTTTATGCTTCAGTATTTGAAGCAAAAGTTCACTAGATGAAACAGAAAAACAGATGGCAGCCAAATGAAACTGAGTCTTTGCAAACCATTTTCCTTACATTACAGTGGAAAACTAGATGTATCCATGCTGTTCAGATATGTTCTTCAGGTACTTGCCAGGTAAGAAAATTGGTTACAAATTTCACTACTGGCACAGCAGAAGAAACAGTCACACAACTTTGGTTTATGCAGTATTCATTAAACTCTGAGCAGCTTAGGCTTCCAAAAGAGGAAAAGTTTGAAGGGGCTATATTGGTATCCATGACAAAACATTTACAGGGGATGTAGGTTTCTGGATATGTCCTGTATTTTCCACCAATCAGCTCCATTTAATAGGTCTTAAGCGAATATTGCAAAACTTCTTTTATATATTGATATTGTAAATGGAAGAGGTTATACCAAGCATATGTGTCCAAGAACATATTTACTGTAAATTTATCTATTTTAGTAGATATAGAGGGTTTTAGGCCACTTTAAGAGAAAGAGCAACACTTTGATTTTCTCAGCTATCTTATCAGGGATAAGATCCCTTTCCATCAGAGTCATAATTGCATGCTAGTAGATATACTAAATATATGCTCCCAGGAAGGATTACTGAGTAAGCATTTACTATTAATGTTGCTGATAAAACACGGCTAAATTATTTTATAGCAGAAAAAACACCTGGGGGCAAGGGGAGAAAAGTACTTTTTAAGTCTCTCATGGCACATTAATATGGCTTATTTAAGTGAAGTGCTGAGTGGTGATAGAAAAGGAATTTTGATGAAGTGCTCAAGCTTTATTTACTGTCCTCTCTTGCACGGGGGACAAGAGAATTACTTAGAGAAAAGGAACTGTTAGGAGTATGAGCAGCAGCAGCATAAAACCTGGAATACTTTGTAAATAAATAAAATAAATGCATCATCCAGCTTGCCAAGAATTAACTACCTCTTTCTACACTTCCTGTCTGTATTATCTCATTCTAAACAGAGATGACCATTGTCCTTTGGTGTCTAGACATTGCGTCCTTTGGTGGATGCAAATATCTTAATTCTTAATTGGTGCAGCAAGATTTTGTCCATATTTAAGCAGTTAACGTTCCTTTATACATCCCTTTGGGAAGCTCAGCATGGACATCAGCTCCTTTATGATAATTTGCACTTCATGCCTTGTGCTCACATATGTACATCATATACTTACCCTATCAGCAGCTCTGAACAAATTAGCTCAACCTTAATATACGCAATTTTCATTGCTGCTCTGCACCAAGAGACCCTGCAGGAACAGCCTGTGCCACCTTTGTGCTGGTGGCTGCCAACAACGGAGGGATCTGATAGTCAGTGACAAGTATTTAGAGCTCAGTCAGGCTTCCTCAGGAAGATGGTCTTAATATTAACAAGTTATTCAAAACATGCAAAAGCCCCCATGCATCCTATCTACCTTTTGCATATTGTGGGATCCCTTAAATAACATTTATCTGGTGTCACTTCAAGAAACAAGAACACTGACACTTGGGACTTTATTTAGAAAATATATGAACTGATTTAATGGCATTCCAGGAAAAGAGCAGCAGACAATTAACATCAGCCCAAACCTTTGCTTACTAAAACCTTAAGACTTATATGATTTCAACTTTAGCCAATGAAATCTGAAAAATCTTCAGAATGGATTGTCCTAAACTGAAAGCTGTAATTCTCCAGTATACAGAGAAGGACAATTTAGGAATTTTACAGAAAGCTTCAAATAAGTCTATTCAATTATAGAAAGCTATTTTTCAAAGGGAAAAACTCTGCAGCGTGGACTGTACTTATCATTCTGAGATCGTAGTTTATCTTTTTGTTACATACCTTACAGATTCAGAGACAGCAAGACCTTCATGGCCAAAAAAATCAAATTCTCATCTGTTTGAGAACCTAATTCCTGCAGTTTATAGCCTGAAAATGCTATAAACATACACTGAAATGAAGTGTTTTCTATGTGAGAGAGCTGTTACAGAGCTGTGAGATTAGGGCCTGATGTAATTTATCATTCCATTACAAAATCTGTGTTCTATATTCAGAGTCCTATGGGAATTTGTTTAGCTACAAGTTATTACACAATGGCAATGCCCTTAGGAAGAGACGAGGAAGCAATTCCTGTGTGACTCAGTTCCCTTCTTTTTGCTCTTAAAGCCTCAAAGAGCTCAAGCTGGACCACATTGCCGTGCTTCCATAAAGACAGCAGGATTTGTAGTGTGGTGGAGAGACTACATCAAAGGAATTCTGCTATGGTCAAGTTTTAATAGAAGCTACCCAAATTCCCATTGAATGGCACAGCTTTGGTGACACCCACGAGATTGTTAAACATCCTTCTGGGTGCAGGGAGAGCACTTCACTGCCTTCCTGCAGCCAGAGGGAGCACAGAGCACTGGGCTGCAGTCAGGGAGCTGCATGCTGAAATGTGATGGGGAGGCACCCTGTAAACCACTGGAGGAGAAAGTAGCAAGGAGAAAAGTCGAGTGGATAGTCCAGAGAGAGCAGAGAGTCTGAGCTCTGCCTCAAAGCTTCCCATGCCCTGGGAGGGCTAGTGATGTCTTTGTTTCTGTCACATTTGAGGAAACAGACTTTGTGGGAATTCCTTCCAGCTAGAGACAGGCTGCACTCACACATGTGACTGAGATATTCTCTGCTCCCTTCCTGATGCAGGCAAACCTACATGGCTACAAACAGTGACTAATTGTTTGGGCCAAAGGGGCCAGGATATAAATGAGCTACGTCTCATTACAGTGTTAGAAAATATTGATTACACATACACAGATGGCAAATACTAGTCATGCTGATATTATCGAGTCTCCACACTGAGCTTGTCTGGTAGACATTCATTATTTTTACAAGTTCAAACTATTACTGTTTTCCCTATTGACAAATATGGGTTAAAAACATAATAAACAGAGTGGATTTGTTTTGGTATTATTAATGAATTGGCAACAACTGTCTCCGTGCCATTCATCTCTCAACATCTGTTTATATTTTATTTTGAATCTGTAAGAACATTGCTTTGTAATCCCTTGATCTGTACAGTAATTTCCTTTTGTTCCAAGCCGTTAGAGGTAACTTTGAACTACTCGAGGGAAAGACAAAAACCCAACCAAAAAACAAAGACTACTCATCCATTCCTTCAAGACAAGACCACTTTCATCATAAAAAATGAACATCATAAAAAATGAACACCGAAATCAAAGCAAAAAAACAAAGGTGGATGAACTCTGTACTGCAATAGGATAAAAGTCAGGATGTTTGTGGAAAACTATCAGTCATTATTGTTTTAAATTGCTCTTGATTTGTGCAAAGGAACAGACCAAGTCAGCCGCGCCTAATCTTTCTTCGGAGTTATCTTGTGCATTTATTCTCTGCTCTCTGGCTCACTAGGAATGCTGCTCACTGTTTGTCACAGCCAGGAACAAGCCTGTTAAGCTCACCCCTTGTTGATAAGTAGGCGTTGCTGCTTATGGATATCCTGTTGCGTTGGCCTCCTGGAGTCCTGGGTTTTCTTATTGTTCGAGCCACAGTGATTTCAGGGCAGCGCTCTTTATGAAATACAATGCTGTTTGAAAATTGGTCAATATGGGTTCTAAAAATAACTGAGGTATGAGCAAGTGCAAATAACCTTCTCTCGATTTACTTCTCTATAACAACTGTGTCACTGGAAAAAAAAAAATCCTTAAAAACTGGAGTGAGAAGGCAGTGCCTCAGCTTGTGATTTATTGTATTGCTGAAGAGATTAGAGACAATACCCACTTTTGAAACAATGCACATGGGCAAATGATGTATTCATTACACCACTGGAAGAGCCAAATAAACCATGCCCAACGAGGAAAGTATTGTCAGGAAAGAGAATAACATCAAAAGATCTCTGGACCAGCAAGTCCAAATCAGAATAGTTCTAATAATACAAAAGAAACAAGATTTACAGTTTTCTAAAGTTAGAAAATGTCAGAAACTTGTGTTCTGAGGAGAGTGTGTGCCTTTAGAAGACCTGCATAAAGATTATTAAAGCACCTACTTAAATTGTAGCCTATTAATGCATATATTTGATTTGAACACACCTTTTGGGATTTAATGGGTACTTCTAGATATTTGTCCAAATGAGTAATATTGAATAAGCCTTACGCTACAAAGCGCTCAGAGAATTCCACAAATATGAAAAATACCAAATTATGCTTTTAAAAATAAGAATAATAAAAAAACCCCAACCAAGCAGCTTACTTTTATATCTCGATATCCTCTTTATTTGCCTGCTCCATGAAGCATATGACATTCAAGAGAAGGCTGGAAAGAGAGACAGATAGAGTAATCTAAAACGGACAAAAGAAAAACAAGAAGCATTGTTGAGGGAGAAAGGGAAAGAAATGAGAGGCTTCGGTCTAAACAAAAACAGAGAAAAAGACTTGGAAAGAATTTCAGCAAAGAGGTATGTTTAATTGCCTACAGCCCCAGGAGAGGTAATTTATGTGCCAACAAGTTATGGAGGTTTTATGTGCCTATTAGTCTGCTATTCAATTAAAAAATGTGTACTTACCATGGCAACCTCTATGTCTCACAATACACATGCTAATTCTAAGATATCTCTATAGAGCACCTTCTTAAAGAAACAGATACCACAGCACCAGCCACAGTCTAGATTGCCACACTCACTAAGAGGCAGTAAAAGGAACAGCCCATACAAAATTTTGGAATTATAGGCTTGAGAGAAGGATGGGTAATCTTACTGTACTGCTACCAGCTCCACATGGGAGCCCAGCAGTGTAATGCATGTGTGCAGGGCATTGCTGCACCTTAGGGCAGCTCCCTGTACAATCTTGCCAGCATTTCCCTTCTTGCCCACTGAGATAATGCTCTTACGCTTTGAAACAGTGCTGCTGTTCCCCTGGGACCTGCTTTGGACTGGCTCACTAATTCCTTAGGCCCCGCTTCCACTGAAGCTGTGTAAGCTTTCAGTTGTGTTCTCCTGTATTTAAAGCCTGCCAGGACATGCACCTTCCCTTTGTTTCAGCCTCTGCTGCCTGGGAATTCCCTTTCTCACCAGCCCACGTCAGATCTCACTGTTCTCAACAGGCGTTGTCCTTCTCCCTCTTCCTTATTCGAGCTTCCCATGACAACAACTGTTGGCAGGGCTGCTTTTCCTCTCAGCAGCTTACTCCTTTTCAGAGAAGCTGTATCTGTTGCCAAAATTCTTGGTCAGACATGTGTAATTAATGGATCAAAGCATTTGTCACATACACGACCTGAAGAATGAACCACCCTCAAAAAATGTGTGCACTCCATCCATAATTTTTAAGTATTAAGGAGAATTTCAATGCAATCCTTTTGAAAGTAAAGAAAACAAGGCATTGTGGTGATAACCTACATTTCCAATAGCTATTATGTAACTAGTTGCTTCTCATAACCATCTCCCTCCCTTTCAGTGACTAGTGAATGCATACCAGATCACTCTTCTCATGGCTGTGGAACACAGTGGTCCTCCTTGCTTGTCTGCAGCTCATTTAGGGCTAGTGCTAAAGCACACAGAATTCAAAAAAAGGAATGCATCACCTTGTGTAAAGTTCCGGATTTGTTGAGGATTAAGCCTCAATCACATTTCAAAGACGTTTTGCTTCTTTCCTTGTGTCGTGGTTTAACCTCAGCTGGGGACTAAGCACCACAGACCACCTTGCTCACCACCCCCTGCCCCTCACTGAGGTGGGGGGAGAACCAGACGAGTAAAAGAAAAATATTGTGGGATGATATGAAGACAGTTTAATAGGGAAAGCAAAAGCCACTTGCACAAGCAAAACAAACAACAAAGGGCATTCATTCCGCATTTTTTACAGGGGCAGGGGTTCAGCCATCCCCAAGAAAGTAGGGCCTCGTCACGCATGGTTACTTGTAAACACAAAGATGTCACCAGTCTGAATGTGCCATCCTCTTCCTCCTATTTCCCCCATCTTTATATGCTGAGTATGATGTTACGGAATATCCTTGTTGTCACTTGGGGTCAGCTGTCCTGGCTGTGTCCTCTCACAGCTCCTGGTGCACCCCCAGCCCCTCCAGGGATGGGGTGGTGTGAGGAGCACAAAAAGCCCTGATGCTGTGTAAGCCCTGCTCAGCAATTACTGAAACATCCCCGTGTTATCAACACTGTTTCCAACACAAATCCCAAACACAGCCCCATACTAGCTACTATGGAGAAAGTTAGCTCTGTCCCAGTCCAAACCAGCACACTTGGCTTTCCCTAGTAACAAGGAAACAAGTAATTTATTAGTCACTGTCTTTAAATGCAGAATATTTACACTAGGGTTGTGGAGGTCCCAGACTGTTTTCTGCTTGTAAGCACTTCAGAGGCATACACTATGAGAAAATGCATATGAACTCACCAGTTGAAACAATTTATAGTCGTAAACAAAGTCCCAGAAGTCTCTTTCTTTTGCAAGACTCACAACATGCCCAGTCCCATTCTTGATGGTAGGAAAACACCTGTTAGGTTTAAGAAAGCACAAACCAGCACTGCCCTGGGAGGAGCAGCTACTTCAAACACTACAACTGATGAATGGATGGCTGCATTACACCAAAAGAGCACAACGAAGTGGCAACAAACTTAAATTTCAAATTTACGCGGACTTTGGTTTTTTTATCTGTGAGGAAGTGCAAAGTTTTATTCATGTTTTTGAGGCAGAGGAGTGTCAAGCTATTGTTCCTCACAACAGTCACAGCAAAAGCACACCCAATTCACATCACTCAGCCAAAGCTCATGAGAGGGGGCAACAATACCACTTAAATCTTCTCTGTCTTGAAAGTTTCCCAAAATTTGAATAAACAGCAAGGTGTCTGGCTTCTCTGGTAGGTAATGAGCCTTGCTGGCCACCTGGCAGCTTATCACCAGCTTACTCATGTCACACTGTCGGAACCAACCCTCACACTTGGAATGAAGATAGGCTCACCCAAAATTAAAAAGTTTACTTTTCTTTCCTCTCCCCATCCCCCTCCCTGCACTGTCAGATTAGACTGCCTAAACAACAGAATAAAATTATGAAGTGTGGGTTGAATTCCAGATAAACGCTGTTGATAGCTTCCTGCAAGGTTTACCTCCTCTCAGTTTTTGTCCTGATGCTGTAAGGACATCTTCAGAGGAAAGGAAAACATTTTCCTGAGAGATGAGAAATGAACAATTCACTACATAATGCAAACTGTACATTCAGAACTCTAATCTGTGTCAAACTAAGGAAAGTTTTGAAGATGTTTGGTATGAGCATGCTGTACTAAAAGTGTAGTGCAACTCTTCCCACTCCAGGGAGGAACAGATCTGAGCAGCCTTTGCACATGATGGATGTGAGTGATTTTCATGAGCAAGCTACAGTGTCCTTTTTGTATTACAACTCCAGGATCCTGAGAGGGGAATGTAGCTAAAAGCATCAATTTTGATACAAATCCTTTATGGTCTTTAAATTGGGCACTGCCACTTTAATAAGCCACACCTGGTTAAGATTCGTTTTCTGCTGAATTCCTCCCGCTGTAATGAGCCCTGAACATCAGGCTGAGGCTGTGATCAAGACAATACAATTAATCACCAGACCGTGCACAATTTCAGTAACATGAAAATTGCACGCAGTTAGATTTTCTAAGTAAAACTAATATTTCATGCAGGGGAAAGGGTGAAGTTTCAGTGCATAACAAAAAAGAATTTCGGAGGTTTAAAAAAACCTGGCAGTCAGCAGGGCCACGTGAAGGTGAATGCATAAATCAAATAACTATACCATCTGTTACAGAAAACTTAACGGGAATTAAGTGGCCCATATTTTCTAAAAATATCTTTCTTCACAGTGTGCAGAAGCACTGAATATCTAAGGAGGAATACTGGAATTGGACTTTAATTAGGAAACTGAGTTTTGAATACAACATGAGCTTAGTCAAACTATCAGGAAGATAAGCATATTAGGAGAGAAATAGGAATGAATATTTGCATGGCAAAAAAATAGATCTTTCCAGCGGGAGGAAGAGGGGGGATTAAAAACCTTTAGTGGCCCCATTTTCAGTATTTTTTCAGCTGTGGCTTAAGGTGTCACAGAGAGACACAGGCAGTGACAGACAGGCCAGGGCCAACTTCTGGGAGACTTTCTATTCTGATGTTATCTAAAATACACTGGTCATTTCAGCATCTTGAAAATTCACAACCAAAAAGTTTCCTGTGTATTTGAAAGTTACTTTCCATGCAGCAGTTGTTTCTATGTAATTGCAGTATTCACCAGAACTCCATTCAAAGTACAGAGACAAAATGCAATTGTCATTTCTTTTCAGGCTCACCTCCAATGCCAGCCAGTGGGAGGGCACAGCTTCTGGTGAGTACTGGTAGCTCCTTTCTTTCTTTTCCCATTAAAATAAAAGTATAGTAATTTGTTTTCTCTACCATTGGGTTATAAAATCTTCAGGGGCCTTTTTTTTCTTTTTCTCCAAGACTTTGCACATCTCTAATCAAGGAATCTAAAAGTCCTGTCTGCACAAAAATAATAAAGATAAAAAAACAGCAGGCAAAACTAAAAACTTTATATAGAAGTGGAACAACAAAGACTGACTTCCTTAAAGAGGAGGTATAAATACTGGTCCAAGAGCTGGTATAAAAATCTAAGGAGAATAGATTAAATTGGATGATACAACTGAATGTTTTAGGGAAACAATTATCAGAGGATACAATTGAGAAGGGAGAGAGAAAGTAAAAGAATAAAAGGAGTGACACAGAAAAAGGCAATGTGACACAGAGACATAAACAAAACGAATTTTTAAAACTAGCAAAAAGGCTAATTTTGAGGGAATAACAAATTGACGTTTAAAAATAAAGCAGGATAATGTAAAAGTTTCCATTTCTTGTACTGCCACATGTCTGCTCCACCTTTCAATTTCTTCTGCTCGCCCTCCTCAATCTTACCTTCTCTACAAATACTCTCAACTCTCTTGGGAAAGATCTCTTATTATGTATTTTTGCAATGTCTAACAAAATAGAGCCTTTCTCTCAGTTTGTGCCTCTTTATATTTCTGCAGCACAAACAGTGAAGAGCAGTAATGGTAATAGTTGGGAAAGCTGCTCAATGATTTTTCACCTTAACATTTTTAACAGCAAATGGCAGTTCTGTGACACAGACACAGTTCAACTAGGCCAATGATATTCAATTTTGCTGTCAGGAAAACTGGAAGAGAATACCATGTTAAATCCCGATTCATCCAAAATAAAAATGCTTTCTACCTGAACTGATCCAAAACACTTCAGAAACTGCATTTCATAACCTACACATGGATTCATGGGAATTCATCTTTTAAATAGCACAATCCATTTGCCACTCAGCAGCTTGGGCTTATTTCGAGTTGAAGTCCAGCTAGACTGTCTGTTAGACACCAAAACAACAATTATAGGGCCACACAGTTGAGGATTGAGCTGACTTTAAACTAGATATATACATATATTTATATAAAAATCCTGAAACCCCATGTTTTCTGGTGAAATAAAATTCCCTACCTTTAAAAATCTATGAAAAAAAATTGAACATTTTATTTTCCTTCGAGATAACAACCCAAAAGGTAACTACTAGGGATTTTCACAGAGTAATTAATTTTTGCTAATTGCCATTACTGAGGAGTCATTATTGCATAGTAGCAATAAGCTCATTTTGTGGTTCCCACACTGAAAGTGACAGGGAGTGACCACTGACCATGGCAAGGAAGAAAGGAGAGAAGTGATTCTTCAGAAGTTAGAAAACAATGTTGGAAAGTACTAAAAAACAGGTTGCCATGGAAAGTAACAGGTGAAGCAGATTTTGGTACAGTTCAATGGTGTAAAGAGTAAGCAAAGGATATTTTCAATATGCATACTTCTAGAAATGACTAAAAAATGTTTCTTTGTGTGTGTGTTTCTGGAAGTGGGAAATAGCAAGAATAGAACTGTGCTGTAATTAAAATGGCTCAGTAAATGGCTCCATAAAGCATATGTGGGCAGGGAAAAAAGGGATTTCATTTTTCCTTAGTGTGCCTAGAGAAAGGCTGTATTCTCTTTTAAAATCTAATACAATTCACAGAAATGTATATTTAAAATATAATAAAAGGCAATTAACTAAGATAGGAGAGAAATCACAACAATAAACATTTTATTTGTGGGGTTTTTTGGAAGTCCTTGTAGCAACTCTTTATGGTCTAATGCCTTACTCTGTGTTTGATGATGCACATTAAATACTCTAAAAATCTTAATTATTGATAATAAATTAACTGATTTTGATCGATCTGGTTTAGGTGATGCCTTTCTCAGGTTGCCTGTGGCTGGGGGTTCTGGAGAGGCAGCACAGGCAGTCAGCAGTGGGTACATCCCTGCTGGAGCAGGCACTGGTGCCAGGTGAGGGCATGCCAGTCCTGGAGCAGGAAGCTGATGTTAGCAGCTGGATCGCTGACACGTGCAGCCCTGGTGCTCAGCATCCTGGAGACCCATCAGGCAAAGCAGGACGCTGCTCACCTCACCCAAAATGACTCCAGCTGCCCAGGCAGGGTGAGACTGCCCCTCCCTCGGTGGGACCAGAAGCACTTTGACTTTCCCTCGCCATGAAGGATGTTCTGAGGTGTTAGAGCCCTGGTGGAGGGGGGTCCTGGCTGCGGGGGATGCGTGGGGCAGGGGGGGTGCTGCCCTCCAGCCTCGGCCCCTCTGGACCCCAGTGCTCCCTGCAGCTCCTCGCCGGCTCCTTCCACCACCCTCAGGGCAGACGTGACCTCTGGCTCCTTGGACGGGGATGTTGCCAAGGGCTCCTACACTCAGGGAGTAAAACGAAACATATTTTCAGGATGAAATCAAGAGTGGGTTGAAGCAATGCCCCTGGCTGTGAGGCACATGCGCTCACACACACGTTCGTACATGCAGGCAGAGTTTATTTAAAAGTTTTATTGTTAGCATTGCAATTAGGCCCCCAAACATACCATGTGTGTATATCAAATTAAGCTCCAGTAACCAGGGATTTTCTAGCAATATATACTACGGCTGAATTCCTATAATTCTCATATTAAAATCTTTTACCATAGCAATCTGTATTTAAATAAATAGCCTGTTACATTGCTCGTGCTCAGTGAGTGTTATTGCTACCTCTTTCCAAGAGAGAGCAGTAGTGAATTGTACTATCATTACACTGGATAGTTTTACTCAAACACACTCAATTTACATTTTCGACTCTGTAACCTTTCAACCTATTGACCATGAAAAATGCTCCAACATAACGTGACACATATAAATGTTTAAAGTCCAAAGGGTAATTATCTATATTCATAGTTAAAACTGTGCCTTGATTTCACAATAGAAACCATATGTTCACTCAAAACACTTTCAATAGGCTAAATAGCACCCAGATTAACCCTGAGTTAGTTTACTGGTTAAAATAATAGCAGCATCTTCTTCTAATTCAGTAGTTCATTTATCATTTTTGATCAAGGCACTGAATGTGAACTTTCAATATTTGAAAGCTTAACTTGAAAAATAAACTGCATGGTAGAAACTCACCGATTCTTAAATTTTATCTTTAATGCCATGTAATGTGCCTGATAACAGTTCAAAATATGTTATTTAGCTTCAAGTAGAATTCTGATTTGCTTCACATTTAATAGACTAATTTTCTCTCCCAGAAGAAAAGGGCAATGACTTTTTGACTTTTTTTTTTGTCCACAGAACAGTGCTTAACAGAATGCCATTTAGAACAAATCTTGACCATTTTCTTTTATGAAAAATGCCTTTTGCCCAAATGACTTCCAGCAAGTATGAAAAGCACTGTAATACTCTTCCAAGGCCTCTGCAGCAGCAGTAAGAAAAGTCTAGCCGTGAAAGGTATACTAAATGGGACCTCATCTAGGTTTTGAAATAAGCAAACTATTAAGATACATATTTCCTTATCTTTTTTTGTAGTAAGATAGAAAGAGATTATTTTGAGCCTTTGAAATCACTGCAGCAGAAAATTACAAACAGAAAACAAAATTGTATATTACAGGAGTAATGACAAGTCAAAGGAAAGAGACATACTTAAAAAAAATAGCAAACAGGTAAATGACTTTTCAGTGAGTGCCAACTCTCTGCACATTAAACTGGTTAAAAGCTCCTTCTCTCCCTGCTTGTCATGTCATTGTTCCCTGTCAGGCAGCAGAGAACACCTCCAGCTAGTACATGATATACAGGATGCTTCATCAAAAAAGGTATTCTCTGTCTTTGAATTTGAATTGACACTTTCCTTATGTATATTATAAAAGCCCTGTGGAAACGGCAATGGACTATGGTGCAAAAAAACCTGTGAATTTTGCAGAAAGCTTACTGGAATGCTGGTCTCATTTCAAAAAGACGTTATTACACATGGACATGATTGCCTTAAATATGCACAGGTATAGCTATGAAAAAACCCAGAAAATAAGTCGTTGTCTGGTCTTCAGCTGAGCTTCAGCTTTATGCAGTAAAATCAAGTTCTTGTGCATACAAGGTGCTTTGTTCCACCTCTCCTGCCTTGGAACAGAAAATTACTCTCCTTCAGGGAGAGGCTCAGGCCACGTGTTTGGTTTATTAGAATAAGAGTGTTGTCCCTCATAAATCTGGACTCTTGCCTTGAACTGTTGTCATTCTAAAATGTTGTAATTTTACATCCATCATTGCATGATATGCCCTAAACAAGTCAGTGGAACCATTCACCCTTAGAAAAGCTGGCACTCAACCAATTTACTCACACTGCAAGAGTCTTTATACAGTTGTCTTGTACACCTTTGCCATCATTTATGCGTCATTTACCATAAAGTTAGGAGCTGCTAATAAATCCCTTACACTGGATGCTGTAAGTAAATCGGAAATGTCTTTCATCTTTAATACCACAACAACTCTGTAGCCTTCATTTTGTCATACTATAGATTATTTCTGGAAAAGTACTACTTGCATCCCAGTGCTATTTATCAGAATACTTTCTGTGCATTTTCATATCAACAAACATGCTGAACATTTGTGTTTCTGTGAGAACTATTTTGCAAGATCAGTCCGAGTTAATATATATACAGGCTACATTTTTACAATAATAATAATAATAATACATAATTACAATTTGGATTGTATGAACTTACCTTGGAGAGGACTATGAATTTGTCAGAATTGTTTACTGTGTTTGCAGACCTCACTATTTCAAAAGTTCAAGTTGAAAAAGTGTTTCTTTTTGCTCAGTCTGCAGTGAAATTATAGCAGGTGCTCCCAGATGTGATATTAGTGATGCCACTGGAAGGGACTGGGCTGGAGGAATGCAAGAGCAACAGAGAAGGTGTCCATAATATATATTAATAAATACATTAATACCTGTCTCTTCCCATGTCACACAGTTATATTCCTGTTATGGCCTTGGGGAGAAGGTTGAGCAGGGTACAGAAGGCACAGAGCTTCCCTTTGGAGCTTGTGGTGGCTTTCCTACAGGCTGGGAGCATCTGCCCTTCCAGTTCAACATCACCCCTGGGACAGGGACACCTGATCATTCTGAGCTGAGTGACCCTCATTTGTAAAATTGAGAGAACATTTTCTGCACTTTCCATCACATTTTAAACCGAGACAAAAGGTGGATAACAAAGCCAGGTGAGGAGTTGTTAAATTTCCCTTGTCAGAAACTCAACCAGTAAAGCAGTGGTGATACATCGTTAATGTTAATCAGGAGGAATCATTGCTCTGCAGATTAACAGATTCCTGACTTAATGCCTAAAGACATAAGGAAAGAGAGGGTGTTAGAATACAAGGAGAGCAGCAGTTCCTGTTGAGAAAAGGCTGGGACCAAACTTTTTTACAGACGTAAAGACAGCAGAGGGATTTCAGCATCATCGTTGTGTAAATGGTGGAATTGCACTTTTTTTATGGAATGCTATTTAACTGGCTACTTTGCTTCCCAATTCTGGACTTTTTTAAACAACTGAATCCTTCTGATCATTATTTGAGCCTAATTTAATACACTAAGAGACCTAGGAATACTGACATACATCAGATATTCTGGCAAGTTTGATTCTTTACAGTCATTCTCTTAAATGTTTGTGCCTGGATAAGAGATTTATTTATTTATTTAGTGTTTAATTTTGTTATTGTTATTGGTTTGGTTTGGTTTTTTGGTAGTCTTGGTCCTCAAAAAGACATATAGCTGCCTCTGAATAACTAAACTGAGCCATGACTTCCAGGACAAAAACTTCAGTGATTAATCTAAGTAGAAGGTAATTGCTAGGCTTCCTGCAATTTTCTTGTAGGCAAACTTCCTCCTTTCTTGCAGTAGCTTTTCAGCAAATATTTGTCAATGATACAAAACATGTTTGTAGAATCTCTTAATATCAGAGGACAGTAAGATTAAGAAGGGCTGACTCAGCTATGTTCAAATCTGTGAAACATGTTCTTATCTGCTCTTTTGTAAAAGTCAATTAATACGAAGACCTTTTTGTTAATTGTTCACATTTATCTTTACTGTCTCACATTCTTTTTCATTTTTATTATTGTTAAGGGTGTATTTTTAAATAATAGTTCATCATTGTTATAACTCTGAATTGTTATTAACATAATCTTCTATTGAAAGGACTTTTTTTCTCGTTAGAAATTTTAGGAACACTTTAAATCTTTTTTGTTCTCACAGCCCCTAAACATTTCTTTTTTATTATTTTCTTTTAAAAATTTTATTTTACACTGATAGAGGATGCTCTGTTGGTTACAGAGTAATCTAATCTAGTTACCTTCTAATTTCAGTAGAATTTTTATGTTGTACCAAACTTCCAGTTCTTTTCTTGTGAAGACACCTGGGTTGATTCTTTGATTAAGAGCTGTAGAAAAGAGGGAGATTTTATTATCACTCATCTGCATCTTCAATGCATTTTATTAATCAAAAATCAAATTCTGGATCCTGTGGAGTCAATGACAACATTGATATGGGCTTTGAAATGACCAGGAACTTAGGTTAGAAGTCTGAATATAAATTTTCTCATTTGTCTTTGTATTCTACAATGGATCCATCATTTGCCATACTTAATTTAAAAAGCTTATGGAATTTGGCTCCAGCTTATTCCTTTATTTTCATATCCTCAGGCAAATCCATCCTCGCAGTAAGAATTAGATCTAGGGCAGTTTTGCCTTTTTTTGCAAATGATGAAATTCTCTCTTTGACACAGCATGCTTGGATATATCTGTTTCCCAGCAGATTTATGAGCAGCTAAAATCCCCCATGAAGAAAGAGTCTTCTAGCCAAGAATTATCTGTACCCTGCTGTCCTTATGCTTGGTTTGTAGCTGATACCCACTATTTTCCAGTTTTGCTTTCTAGTTCCCTGTATCACTGTTGATAATTACTTTGAGCAACCTTGCAGGAGAAGATGTGTGTGCATTGATTAGCCACGTTGCTGCAAGTAGCACCACCTTACTGGCTTTACCAGCATAACACACTGTCAAGATTTCTATTGAAAGTGCTGGAATTTGAAGGCTTGATCTGTGCTACATTGCTGTGATTTACCATGCTGCCTTTGTGATTATTGGCAATTTGGGGAATGAAAAAGTGCACAGAAATGATGAAAATAATGATAAAATGAATAGCTAGAGTGAATTTCCTGATCTGCACTTCTACAGGTTTAGTAATAATGAGACTTTGGCCTGGATTTGGATGGCTTCAATTGCACATAAGCTCCTTAATCTGATGTTTCCCCCTGGCTAGGTGCCCCTGAAGGTCTCGAAGCAGCCAGAAGGGAGCACAGGTAGAGGAATCCAGGCTAGCTAAATTTGCATTTCTGTGCATGTCCACGTGGCACATCACAGTTTGCACAAGCAGGACAGCCAAGATCTGCACCCATAGGTTCATCCCACTGATGGACACGGGGGCAGTCACCTAAGCAAAAAGTTAAACATCTGTGCACATGGACTCAAGCTCTCAAATTCCCTTCCTACTAGTGGCAAACAGTGCTTGTTTGATGTTTTTCATAGCTAAAAAATGCAGTGGGAATGGGAAAAGAGGTACTTTGACTAATGGTCTGACAGGATTGATTGTAACCCCTTTACACCTTACATGTCTCCGTGTTTTAGGTTGTGGCTCTTTAGAAAGTGTCACTATTATTATTGCAGACAATTTCTTGAATAGGATTTTTAAATTTTTGCTGGTGTTCACAAATGGACTTGAAAATAGTGTTTCTCAATCCCTTCTGCCTGAAGCACATGAGTAAAATCTTAGGTCTTTGCTCTTTTCTTCCAGATTCTTGAATGTTTTTCCATGCAGGTTGTTTCTCAGGCAACAGTCCATGAGACATTCAGGACAAACAATTAAATGGAAACTTCTGTTAAATTTCTACTTACCAAATGTTAACAATAAATTGCTATCAATTAAATAGTTGGAAAAACATTTCCTTTCTACAGGGTTTTGAAGAAGAAAAAGCTGTCTGATCTTTTCTTCTTTAAATAAGTTTATTATTTCAATGGAGCCTCATCTTCATAAAGAGTAGCGGATGGATGATGCTACAAAGGATTTACAATCCTTAATGTTTGGTCTTTTTTGTTCTTTCCTTTCTGGTAATGACTGTGATTCTTAGAAATTACATTAATAGAGATAAATACTTGAAAATGAGATATTTATTTTCTATTTATGTTTCTTTATACAATGTAAGCAGAAGGAAGGTTAAACACTGCAGCAGTGACTGTTCTTCTTCACTTCATGCTGTCTGTAGTCTGGGTGAAAGTCTGTGGCTGTAGTGCCTGTGGTCTTGGTGCTGATGTTGTGAGATGCTCTGTGCTGAGCCGAGCTCCCTGCTTAGGACTGGCTGAAGGATTTCCAGGGCAATTCACGAGCAGGTGTGACCTGGCTGCACCCATCGATGGCAGGGAGCACCAGGAGCACCAGAAGGTGCTGGAAAGCTGAAGCACCACCAGCAGCACTGCAAAGCCCTGCTCAGTCCCTGCCGAGGCAGGGTCACGGTGCAGGGGTTTAGACTCAATCCCTGCCCATGCCCAGAACAGCTATGGGGGTCCCTGGGTCAGTCCCACGGCCCCCAGGACGGGGCAGCTGCAGCCCTCGGCAGCAGGTATCTCCTGGGATGTGGTCCCATGCCTGGTGGCACTGCTGGGGAACAGCTGGGGCACAGACAGGTGACCCCAGGGGTCTCAGACGGGTCCTGGGCCACGGGAGCTCCAGGGAGGCCAGGCGGGTGCTGCAGGGTCTGTGGGTCCCTGCAATAGTGCCTGTTCCTGAGCAAGGAGAACAGCTTTGAGCAGGATGAGGCCATCACCTGCCTGGCACGGAGGGCAAGGGGCAGAAAGCCCCCAGGAAGTTTCAGAGCCCGCTTCTGGTGGCACAGTAACACTCGAGTCTAGACTGAGCTCCTTGGAGTGCATGGATCTGGCCAAGTGTCCTCCCTGCCTTGGTGTCCACCCTCCACAGCGAGTGTGTCCAGCTCAGTGCTGGCTCTGTGTGCCCACAGCACTGGGTTTGGCACACCCTCTTGCCTGTCCTTCCACCAGCACAGGCAGCAGGCTCCCCACAGCTCTATTTTACTGCTATAGATGCAGAGAAAATTGTACTGAGTCCTGCTCAGCCCAAAAATAGCACTTGTTTGATGCTGAAGAATCCTTGGAGGGTTTCGCTGCCAAGCTCTAGGAATTTTTCAGAGTATAGGCAAACTGGAAATTTTGTTGTTATTTTTTTTACTTAGGTCATATCTACAAAGTTGGATGCAGACAGATCTTGCAGCAGAACTTTTTACCTCAAGCACTCTGCATGGTTCTACAGTGCTGGACCAAATCTGGCACATTCCCTGCTAGCTTAGAGAACAGGCTGAGTAAGGTTGTGGCTGCCTGCATATTTCCATGTTCTTGGGTTGCTCAAATATATTTTATTACAGAAAATAAATAAATATAATCTCTCTCACACAATATTTTATATTTTCCCTTTTTATTGCAATTCTTTATACAATCTCCAAACTGTCACACAATTGAACTTTCCTGTTTACGTGCATGCACAGTATGAAAAAATATAATGGCTTAAAAACTTGGATTTAATGCAAAACAGCTGACAAATTTAGACATACTTTTCTAACCCAGCTTTCCCTTATAATAACATTTGATTATTTCTAGAAGTCTGCAGTGGAGTTTTTTTGTGCATTTGTCTTGCAGAATATTTTTTAGTTAAGGAAAAAAATTGCTTCCCTGTTTCTTAGACTACTTCTGTAATTTCAATTTGCAGTATGTCCTCTTACTGTAATATTTGTTTTAGGGGAAAAATAGTAACCTGGATTGACTGTGTCTGCAGCATATTAGATTTTATGTATTACAATTAAATCCCCCTCTGAGCCATCTGGTTTACAGATTGTATAGATTTTTAAATTTTAGTTTGTCTTCCCAATTGACCTAGATTAGGACCACCTTTTCTAGTTTTACTCTTCAAACATTCCCTATATTTTAAATTTCCAGTAAAAGTAATGGTTATTGGCATATGAGGTGGTTAATAATCCTGAAATCATGGTTTCAAATATTATCACATGAAGGATATTTGCCAGGCATAGGAGCCCAGAAGTGACCTTTCAAATCTTGTTAATTTTCCACCAGATAGAGGATAACTCACCTGCATCTGCAATATTTCCTTGCTCTTGGCCATGCTCAGTGTAGGTAACACTATAAACTCTGCTGTTCTGTCTTTAAGCAATTTTCTGGCGTCATACTTGTGCACACTTGATTTTGAGTTTTCCAGGATTTCAGTGTGCAGAGGCTGGCTTTAGATCAGCTTGAAAGAAAGGATACTCTCAGCAAAACCAAGATGTTGGGTCCCAAATAGCAAAAACCTCAGCAAAACCTCCAAGCAGCACCTGAGCTCTCTCCCAGGGAGGCTGTGCCCTGCAGGTTCCCGAGCTCTCTGCAGCTCTGCCTGCACAGAGGGGCTGCCTACCCTGCTCTTGCAGTGAGGAACCCAACTCTGGCTGCCACTCCAGCACTTGGATCTGGAAGGCAGGCTTTGATGCAACGCCCCAAGCAAGCACATAGCAAATTTTAGGTAATTCTTAGATAAGGTGAGCTGGAGTACAGGCCTTGGGGGCTGTAATTTTAGATGAATTTAAATCCAGTTTAGTTCCTGGGTCAATTGCTTGGTCCTGCCACAATCTATTTCTTCTGAGAAATCTGAGCCTAAACCATTGATAGCTTTGGACTGGGAGCTGTGTAGATAGTTATTCCATATGCTAGAAGAAGGTCTTGGAAATTATGGCTCCTCTGAATCCTGTGTGACAAATTGTATTTTAGGAAAGCAGCCTAAGCAAAGGGTAATGCACATTTGGAAATGTGTTCCTTAACTCTCCAGGCAACTATTAAGGTTTTCATGTTGCTATGCACATTTTTATTAACATTCTCTTGTTCAAGTGTAGAAATACATGGTTAGAGCATATACATGAATATTTTGAAATCATCAGAGAGGGGATAGCAGACCAACAGTGCAGAATAGAATGATCATGCAGTAGGAATACCCTGCAGGGATATTATTCCTGTAGCTAGAATTAGTGCAGAGTTTTTTGGAAATTGTGTTCAAAGTGTGATGGTAATTGTCAGTCTTATAATGACAAAGTATGATTTGTGTGTTAAGCTTATTTGTGCACATATTGCAAGAGGGTTTCACCTTCCAAAGTTATTTAGAATTACATATACTGAGATATCACACTGACTGTTGAGAAAATTGGTCTTGTCAGATCACTATGTTGAGGTTTCTTATGTTTCCTATTCATAGGGCTATTGTAGTCCTTGCTTCATAGCTCTTGCCATGAAGAAAAGGTAATCTTGCATATGCTCCCTTATATTCTGTCTTAACTCATGGACTTGGGCAGAAAAGTAGATTTCAATTAGAATTTTTATATAATCTCTAAGCTTCGAATTGAAACAAAGCTCTCCTTCGCCAGTCAGTTTTTCTTGTTACCATGTACAGAATTCCACACTGCATTTTTTATATTTTATCTATTTACCATTTCCCATAGCTAGGCTAAATTGCTGTATTAGATTTTTATTTCCAAAGGACATATTTTCTAATAAGTTAATTTTCAAGGAAGATATATATATATATATACACTATACTATACTGTACTACACTGTACTATTTCCTAATCATCTAATCAATTTTTATTATAATAACCAGTATATATTATCCTTATGAACTTTAATTTCTTTGCTTAGACCCAGTTTGCTTCTAAATTAGCACCATATTTAACATGCACAGTTATCATCTCATCCAACAAAAGAGTAATATGGACAAATGCTGTGTAATAAATTGAATACTGCAAAAAATATTTTGTAATTCTAGCACACTCACTGTAAGCCTTCATATCAGTCTTGATGAGAAGAAAATTCCACAAAAATCTTGTTCCATCAAATAGGGAGTCTTTTTCTCAAAGATTCTGCTGAGATTTGTGAGTAGGATTAGTTCAAGCAAACAAAAAAAAGAAATTTTTTTTTTTTTGGTTACAACCAAAATGCTAAGGCATGGAGGGAACTGTGTGGGAGGCAGAGAGTCTGCAGTGCTCAGAATATGAAAAACACAGATGACAGTGCATTAGCCATTGCTGTGCTCCCTGGTAAAGTGCTTCTGTGGTATCAATTTATAATTATCAAGCAGAGTTCTAAAGGTTTCATGACATTAACAGGTCGTAATTCCCAACATAAGCTGTATTTTAAGATGCATTTTTTGTTCACCAACTTTATTTCAAAGTTTTCAGCATCAAGCAGCTATCAGTATAAGTACACATCACTAAAAAGAAAAAAATAGGATTGAGACAAATTTTGATAAAATTAACCTTGTAAAACTGTAATTTCTTCATAGTAGAATTGCTTAGAAATCAAAAGTGAAATTAATTACCAAATGAAGAAAACAATAAGTAACAAAAGCTAAATATTTTCATGATTGATATTAACACAAATAAAATTTTATGGAATGCGTATCAAACTTTATACAAGACTGAAAAAAGATGGAACCCAAGGAAATGGGGCAGTAAAGAATGGTAAGGAGAGGTCGAGCCTCGGAGGGAAGCATCTGAAGAAGAATTTTAAGAACAAACCATTGAAGCAAATGATAGGACATTTCCAGATGTTCTTTGTGAGTTTTAAAGGGCTACAAATATGAAATAGCTGCTCAGTAAAGTGTGGTGTCTAACCTGCTGCTGAAATCAGTGCTGGTGTCAGCACCCAGGTTCCAGGTGTGACCAGTACAACTACAGATCTGTTAGCTATATCTGATTTTTTCTGCCAAAGCAAATAACACAGAGTTAGTAGATCTAGGAAGACCAATAGAAAAAGTCCTGCTTTATGTAACCAGGCAGAATTAATTGAGAATCAGTAAGAAAAGGAATAGCCTGCTTATTCTCTCCAAAACAGTTCTCTCACAAGAGCTTCCCAAAGAAAATAAGGTGCTATGGAATAGAAAGGAATGTTTTCATATACTGGTTCAAGTTGGAGAAGCAAGGTGCAGGAGTGCTTTTAATAACAGAGAGAGTTTTCTACGTGGATCCTCTAGGGACTGATACTGGAACATGAGTTATTCAACAAATTTTTACGTGATCTGGAAAGGTGGATGAATAGTGATGCAAAAAATGTTTTCCTGATAATATAATTCAGAAAATGTACTGAAAATTGACTACCAGCAGAGCATTCAGTTCATGTAGGAATAAAAACGTCTGAAGTGGGCCATGCTGTGGATGGTCCTTCAAAAATTTCAAAGCTGTACTCATGAACACTCTGAAAGAAAAACATTATGTTAAAATTATTGGAAAGTTAGGAATTGTTGGAAGGCTACAAACCAGCAAAGATGATCATGGCATTTTACAGGTCTTACTCCTCTCAAGTATTGTGTGCCATTCTGGCCATGCTGTCTGCATAAAGAACATGTGTGGAATGGAAGATTGCTTGGTTAAAGAAAGGAATTGTTGAAGGGCTGGGTTGGGCTCTATATGAGGAGAAAATTAGAAAAATTAGTTTTAGAATTTGCTCTGTAAAATATGACTGAGATGCCCATACAACCATAGATGGTGAGAAAATGAGTAGAAAATAATGTTATTCAATATTTCTAATTAAATAAGAATTAAAGTATTTTAATTAAATTATCAGATAATAGATTTTAAACAAACAAAATAAATCAAAAAAGAGAGTACTTTTTCACACAGCTTGCAATTGTGGATCCACTAAGATGGGTTGCTGGAGACAGCAAGATTAAAATTAATTCAGAAAAGGATGTGAATTATTTTAAAGAAAATCCCTGCTGGTTCCATTAAGCATGTTAGATGGGAGGCTCAGAAAGACCAAAACCAATGCATCACAACCTAGAAAGCCATAGTGGAGGGGTAGACCATTTGCCCTGCTTTAGGAAAAAAGATTTTCCCTAAAAATCTGCATCTGACTCCCAGTGGCTGGGAATAAGCTTTTGGTTAATTTGGTCTGACTCCCCTACTCACTGTAGTGACTGGAACCTCTGTTACTATCCTTGGGCCTGTGATTAGCTGATATTTTTTGGAAATAATAACAAGAGCTAGACAATTGTTCACTGGCATTAAGCTCTCCTGTGTGTGCATGTGTGTACAAATTACCTTGATTTCTTCCAGTTTGTTTGTTAATCAGATTTAATTATCTTGGATGGACTCCTGCTACCATTTTTCATATGCTGTTGAGTCAGAAAGTGGGCATAGTGGATTCAGTTTTGCCATGGGTAGAACCTCTTAAATATTATAGATTTACCCTTAATCATTCTACCTCTGTTTAAAAGCTGTGTTCTAAGTCATGGAAAATGACTTAATCTATTATTGTTGGATCTATTCCATGAATATCCATGACTTTCTTGGTCTCGGTATCATGAATATTTTATTGCATAGTAGAACACTCTCTACATATTAGAGAGCCCATTTTTGTGACTGAACTTGGCAGATGATTGTGCTTTTGCTGTTTCATTACAGTTATTTTTACAAGTGTTACAATAATGCTCAGAACCCCCCTGTGGGCTGAACCCCCTTGGTGGTAGATGCTTTAGCAGAGCTAGAAGACTCTTTGTTGTCTGAAAACACTGGTGGTCCAAACAGGTAAAGCAGACAAAAACGAGAAAGGCAAAGTATAGCAGAGCAATGAACTGACTTGCTCACTATTACAGGGCATGTTGATGATAGAAATTGCAGTAGCTGTAATAATTTTGGACTTCAGCAAAGCTTTTGATACCATCTCTCACAGAATCTTTCTGGACAAAACATCTGGCAATGAGCTGAATAACCATGGCAGCATCTTCATTAATGACTTGGATGAAGGAGTTAAAGGATAATAAGTTTGCCTATGACACTAAATTGGGAAGAGCTGTTGACTCTCTCAAAGGCAGGGAGGCCCTGAAGAGACACCTTGATAAATTTGAGATGGGCAGTCACCAGCTCTATGAATTTTAACAGGGGCAAGTGCCAGATTCAGCACAGGGACAACCCTGTGTAGACTGGGAAATGAGAGGCTGGAAAGCAGCTCTGGAAAGGAATCTGTGGGTCCTGGTCGATGGCAAGCTGGGTCAGCAGTGCCCTGGCAGCCAGCAGGGCCAGCCGTGTCCTGGGGACATCAGGGACAGCATCACCAGCCAGGCAAGGGAGGGATTGTCCCCTCTGCTCTGGGCTGGGGCAGCCTCACCTCCAGTGCTGGGGGCAGCTTGGGATGACACAATGTAAGAAAAACATGACACTATTAGAGAGTGTCCAAAGGAGGGTAAGAAAAGTGGTGAAGGGTCTGGAAGAGAAGCTGTATGAGGAGGGTCTGAGGTAATTTGGTCTGTTCAGCCTGGAGGAGACTGAGGGGAGACCTCACTGCAGGTACAACTTCCTGACGAGGGGAAGAGGAGGGGCAGGCACTGATCTCTGCTCTGGTGACAGTGACAGGACCCGAGGGAATGGCCTGAAGTTTAGGTTGGGTATCAGAAAAAGGTTCTTCACCCAGAGGGTATCTGGGCACTGGAACAGCTCCCCAGGAAAGTGCTCACAGCACCAGCCTGACAGAGCTCAGGAAATTTTTGGACAATATTCTCAGACACATGGTGTGACTCTTGGGGTGTCCTGTGCAGGGCCAGGAGCTGGGCTCAATGACCCTGATGGGTCCCTTCCAACTCAGCATATTCTATGATTTTCCAACTCCATCAGCTCTTTTTTATTCACCCATTTGAATATAACAGAAGAATACAGTGCTCCTCTTTGAACACTGGGTTTACAAACTGTATTTATACTTCCTACAATTTATTTTTGTATCAGGTAAAATAAGTTTTGCTATATCCCCTTTATAGCACACAAGTTGTGCTTACTTACAAAACATTCACACATAAGAAGACTTTTACACAGTACATTGCAGTTATTATCCTTTTTTTAGAGAATTAGCATCAACACACTTGCAATATGTTTCTTACTGTAGCCAAAATATGTTGTGTTTTTATCTTTTATGACTACAGATGATGGCAAATCTGTTCTGGTTCAGAAGTATTGCAAAGAGTTTTAACACGGAGTCAAGGACTTTAAAAAATATAAATATACATATATGTATATTTAAAATACTGTTCTTAGATTACCATTAGATTTTTATGTTATTATATATGCAAAATATTAAAAAGCCTCTGCTGATATAAAACAGTGACAAAGGGTACAAGGTGTCAGTGCCTAGAAAAATGTGTTCACAGCAAATGTATCCAAAAGCAGTGCTAAAAAAAATCCCTAGAGGCCAAGTTAGGTTTTAAATCCCCATGTGAGCCCTGGCATTGCAAACAAGGTACTATGAAAATTTCTACAGATGGTTGCTTAATGTGTAAATTAATCTGACTCAGTAAGGATCATGCGAGTCAGTGGCAGTTATAATTATAGATCAGTATAAGATCTTGCTCTACAAATTTGTACAACCACAAAACTACCATACAAACACACGTTTATTTAAATACTTTAATTATTTACTGTCAGGATTTGTGACACATGTATGTTTCAGCTTGCAAACATTAACTAGGAATGATACACTACAGTGTAGCTAGCATTAAAATAAACAAGGTAGCTTGTTTATTTTTAAAACAAAAGACACCCAAATAACCAAACCCCAACCTTCAAGAATAAGGAGTAACAGAATATGTAAAGTAATGCAATCAGAAATAAAACACCTCATTGTGTGCTGCTGTCCTCAGGAGTTTAAGAGAACAACTAAAGTGCAACATTCTAGAGAGAGAGAAAACGATGTAGGTATCCTCAGTTTGGCTGTACATTTACAACTTGAATAGAAAGGTATGGAAAAACTTCAAGGTAATGGATGGAAGTTTATTTAAAGCAAAGTTATTCACAGTTAATGAGATTTGTGTGAATTTTCAACCATATTTTTTCTCCTGAAGAGTTAGGGGAAGCAGCAACCTTGAAAAGCTCATCTGCTCTGGTTACTCATGTCAGAAAAACAATCCCTTGCTCTCTCTAAATCAATATGCACCAAAGAACTCACCATGGCAAATGGGCAACTATTGGCAAATACACTCCTCTTTTTTTTTTTCACTTTGTAAAAAATAGCAATCCTACTTTAATCCTGGCTATAGTCAATTTAATGGAAACCTAATTGAAATGAGTTAATTTGGAAATGCTCTTCCCTGTACAAGAGGAATAAAATAAATAAAAGAGAGGAAGGGAGCTAAAGAAAAGGAAAAGTAGATGACAAAGAGAATGGGAAAAAAAACAATTTGGAAAATAAAAAGAAGATATAGGGAGAGAAAGAAGGAAAAAGAAAGTGATACAGAGTGAATGGAAGGAAGGAGACCAGGGGAGGTCTATTGGTGTTGTACTTCAAAGCCATCATGATTTCCTCACTAGTGTATACTTTCAGATAGCACAGCAGCAGCGTTACTGCAAGGGCAGGGAGTGAAGGGTAGTGTTTAAAGTGGACTCTTTGGCATTTGAGAAATGTTCAAACTGTACACCTGGTTTATAATATATATAATGCGAAAATGGAACCTCAGCTTCATTGCTTTTGTCTGAAATGTTAGACAAACTGTAAAAAAGAAGAATTGTTTCAGTGATACACTTAAACTTCAAGTACAAGCATTTGGACATTTTTTCTGATGGGTTCATGCTGTGTCTTGTCTAAGCTCCCCACAACCACTGAATTCTTAAATATGTTTACTTGAAAAGGTCAATAGCTGGTTATCCTGTAAACTTTTCTCTAGGCTAGATAATAACAAAGTATTAGTTTTTGCTCATCTTTAGTTGTCAGCCACTCACTAGGAGGTATCCAGTGTGCTCATTTTTCCTCAGATTGTAAATGAGAGGGATAAAAGTGAATCAGAGGCAAGGAGTTGACTGCCTTTATTTATTTTATTTTTTCTTTTAAAAGTCCTGAAATAAAACCTTAACAAAAAAGGAAGAGACATTTAATTAAGTCATAACCCTCTAGAGCAGCAGCACAAAGTACATGAAGAGGCAAGCACATTCAGCACACAGACAACAAAGGGAAGGAAGGCTGTTTGTTAAATCAAACAATGCTGTATCTTGGTAGCGTGAGGGTTCCACGAGGCTGCTGCTCTTACAGAGCAAGCACACAAACCCTGTGTCAGTCGAAGGGTTTCTCTAGCCAATCACTCTGTTGTGAAGACTGGAACTCCATGGCAGAAATCTGAATTGTAAGCACTACCAATAGAAAAACCAGACCCAAAACCAAATAAAAAGCTCAAATAAGAAAAAAAGCCTTTTCTTGCATGTTTTGTTTTTCTTTTTCCCCTAGGATATTTTGCTAGTCTGGTTTCTATAATGCTTGGTATTTTATCTAAGGTTTCTCAAGGAAATAGTGTTGGTGAATTGGTGAAAGGGTCCAACACTGGTGTGTATTTTAGTACAAGATGGAAAGTCATCCCTTAGACAAGATTGAAGCAATTGAGGTTGGCTGGAGGAAATGGTAAAGACAATACTTGCTCCTTTAATTGCAAGGGTGTATTGATCATTGACTTGTCGAGATTGCCCTGTGGGGTGTGACTGTGACAGTGGAAGGTCAGACAGCAGCCGTAGGCACCTCCACAGATATATTCTATCCACAGACAGAGCTCTGTGATTGCTCTTGCTGGCCAAGAACATCCTTGCTACTTCAAAAGTAGTACTCCTGCAATAATCTCTAGATAAAGGTTAAGCTTGCAGACTTGAGAAAATAGAATTAATGAAAAGAGTAACATACACTTGATGAGCCCACAAATGTGTTCAAGGTGGGTTCTGAACTTGCTGTCAACAATTTAAACCACCACCATGTGAAGGAGGGCTTTTTTCCTACCAAAAAAAGGGCTTTTTCCCCTAACCACACTACAGAAAATCATTCAGGGGGCAGCTCAAGCTAAGAGCAGAGGACATGGGAATGGGCCACACTGGGTCCCCCTAGTTCTGAAGCTACTTTTCCACCTCTGTTAGCCAGGACACCTCTTCCCCAGCTTGGGCCATCATTGCTAGATAGTTTTTTCTGCAACACTTTCGAAAGTGGTCAGCAGGTATATAGTTATCCATGGAGTCTACTATGTTCCTTGCAACAGATTGTACCCTGCATTTTAAGGACAGTTGGGTACTATTTGCTATTTGTATATTGGTAACCATAAAAAGAATTTTTAGACTATGAATAGATTTTTTTTAATGTGATCTCTATCTGCATTCAAATAAATAAGGCATATTCTTTTGGCAAATTTTTGCTTCTTAATACTCTCTGACAGCTAAGTAAGCAGATATTTTCAATGACCATCTATTTTGAATTTGATGATTTCCTATAATAAATTTACAATTTACGTGTTAAGATTTTAATCTAGTTCAAAACCAGACTTACCATTAAAAAAATTCAGTTATTTGGTCTGATTACATATATAAGTCAATTGGAATTGATTGTGGCTCCCTTACTGGAAGTGAGCATTCTGATAAGAATGTTTAAGTACTTCAACATTTGTTTTTCCTGAGCATTCTCCAATGATATGATTATTAGAGGAGCTGACAGTATTCTACTGATAAAAAAGGCCAGGTCTAGTTGAAATTTTCTTTGTCTTGGCCACTGAAGAAAGAATAGATGTTTAAAAATAAAGAAACAGACAGCTGGGTGGAAGGAAGGGAAGTCATAATAGAGTATAATATTTATTTGCCTCTTCTCTTAGATATTTAGTGCTTCATCCAGAAGGTTCCTCCCTGAATCTCTGCTGCAAGGCAGCGTGTAGTATACCATGTATAGTTAATTAGGAGAACTAAATAGTATGCAGAGATTAGCATAAAGTATAGTTAACCATGTCTGCCATATGTTCAATTGTGCTTTACTGTGAACGTGCAGGAATAATTACATAGTATGTGGCATATTACACTTTTTCTATAATTTAAATAGTTGTAGTGCAATAAAATTATGTTAATAACCTCAGACAAACCCTTAAGAGTAATGAAAGCCACAGGTCAGAAAGAAAATTTTAATCCCACTTGCAATGGGGATCAAGCCAATATTATGAAAGCAGCACATTCTGTTGCATATTTAAATACCACATTCAGTCCTTACCTGTGTCTCGTCTCACAGCTTTGTTGATTAGGCTCCAAAAACTTTTCCCTTGGGTTCTTTTGGCTGGAGTGGCAACAGGCACCAGTGTAATGTGGCTTGGCAGGTGAGACCAGAAGGCACAATCAGCGAGTTATTGCTGCAGTGTTTTCTGCAATAATGACAGAGAATTGATTTTGTCAGATGAAATTTTACACATTGGGTACATGGAATACTGTTTCCAAGAGGGACCTAGGAATGTATTGCAAAGGAGGCAAAATACCCCCACCATTACCCACAACCTAGAAAAGCTACAGAAAAAGCAAAGTGAGGTCAAAACAGTAAAAGCCATCGCAAATGTGGTTGCCTCAGCAGATAAAGTTAAAAGCTTTGAAATCTTCAGGGTGAGAGTTAGATTAACTTTCTGATGCTCCTGACATCCTCTTTGAATTTATTTCCCTCTGGCTAAATTGTTCTCTTGCATCTCAGCTGATATTTTCAGGTATTTCTTAATATGACTACTCCTTGAAAGGCTGGGAAAATTAGAATATGCATGTATAAAAGAGATTTTTAAAAGGCCAAATCCATCTGGTCAAAATAGAAACAGCCATGTGAAATTCAAGAAACTGGTTGATCTGTGTGCAAATTCATTTTTGTGTTTATGGAAAAACTCATTAATATGGTACCAACTCCTTCCCTTCACTGCAACCACTATATTTCTGGTACTTTATTCCTTTTAGGATGGCATTAAAGGCCCTTAACGTCCTACATCTTCTGGGTCACTGTGCTACTACTTACAGAATCATGTTAGTATTCTTACTCCTCAAGCAAAAGCTAGAATAGTTATTGTCATCAATTTGGCTAAAATCTGAGTGCTACTAGAAAACCCTTTAATGTCTCTAATTTTGGTGTACTTTTCTGGATGTCCACTTTTAAATTCACCAGAGTAAGTCCACATTGCTTGGTTTTACCTTTTTACTTGACAGTTCTGATAAAAGTGTTCTGTGGAATGAGTTTTCAAAATAATTGCAATGCAACTCAGGATAATTTTAGATGATTTATTCTCTCTGTCCTACACTGCTTTACAGCAAAACCCCCCAAAATTCCTACAGAAAACTCTAAGGACAGGAACTGGGAGGAAAGAACTTTCATGGAACAGTGAGCATCCAAATCCCTATTCCTCCTTTCCTGTGCCACAGGAAAGCACAGAGCCAGGTACAAGGCAGGCTTGAGAAGAGTTGAAGGAAAACTGCAAAATCACATTACTGTGTCCTGCTCTGCTGCTTGCACTGACCCAGTGCAAAGTACAAAATAGGATTCTGAGCAAAACACACCAATTTAGTGTAAATCACTGTTGATGCATTTTCATGGATAGATACAGACCCTGAAACGGGACAACAGCTTAAGTATTAGGTTGGAGACATTTCTTTTATATGTCTTGGAGAAGAAGTGGTCTTTGCTTTATTAGCAAATATATGTGCAATTCATTTCACTGAGGCAATTATGCACAATACTAAGCATATAAAAGTACTAAAATATTTTTAGAAGTGACTGCATGTGCTCTGCTAGGACTGCAGAATTATAATTTACTCCATACAAAAAAGAACACAGTAAATGTTGCCTCACATTCTCGACTTCTCAAGTTTATATACTGCATTTAAACATTCTGCATTTTATTGTACCTATTTGGCACCAAATCTTACATGCAATAAACCAAATATGAACTTATACTGTTTCCTCATTTCTGCTGTTATATGTGTGCTAATCTCTAGCCTGTGCATGGCTCCTCCTTTCAGCTATTTGTGGTTTTAGAGACTTTTCTAAGTTTCCAGTAATGCTGAATAGCTGTTTATAAAATTTCAAATTCTCCAAGGCCTTTTTTGAATTAGTTCTTCAAGATACTATGCTTTGATGGTTCCATCCACTTTCATATATATTATGTGGCAAAATAAAACACTGAATTTTTCTCGTCTTTCATTTTTCTTATTAAAAATGCATTAAATTTTTTCTTTTTTCTTTTCTTTTTTCCCCCCATAATCCATTTTTCTCATTACACCTGAATTCTACTTCAAGCCCTTCAAACCACTGTTAATTTTTTTTTTTCTTTTGATAAGACAGAACATATTTGCCTCAGTCTCATCTGGGGTTTTTAGAGAGAGGAGGACTACTTAGAAGAATTTTCCAATATAAGTGGGAACTAAATTCTTTAAACCTTTTACTTGTTCCTCCCAGGATATTGATTAGCAAAAAATATTTCAGAGCTATTATAATGCCTTCTCTTATTTATTTCCTTGTTGCATGTCTAAACCCTTGCTACCACTTGAATACTTGATATTTCATTGGAGCTCAGAGCTGTGCAGCACCGTGAAACAAATGCTGTATTCTCTAGCAGCTTGCAAGAATGTTTGGAACTACTGTGTGATTAAATAACATGATCCATTAAACCTCTTTGTCTCTCCTTCCTCCAGATTTTGTCTTTTCTTCATATTCCTTTTTTCTTTCACATTTAAATGCTGTTTCCTGTCTTTTCTTGTCTTCCATCAACCTTTCGTTTTCTATTTTCAGTTCTAATATTTCACTGCCATATTTCCCCATTTCACACTCCTTTTCTGTTTACCTTAAAATATCTCCTGAGATTTTTTAACCTCTAATTTTAGTTTTCTTTGACTGTCCAAGATCAACTAGAATTCTGGATAGCAGACCTTCTGTATATGAAAAAAGAAAATGTATTTCTCCTTCATTTCATAAGCCTCTCCCCTGTGAGACTGAAGAGTGAAGGCTGAAATAAGGCAAAGGGAAAGGCGAAAAGAAGTAAGGTTTACTGCATTTAAATTTAGTAGTCAGAGGAGTACTCGGAAGGAAAAGTGGCACCAGGCTGATACAGATTGTAATGAAATTAGCCTGTGGAGTCTTGCACCTTTCACAGACTAACCATGAACCACTTCTTTTACCCGTCAATGCAAGGAAAGGGAAGTGCAATAGATTCAATCCTTGACATGGGTCTGATTAGAATTTACTGCAAAACTGACTCCAGAGCTCTCAGCAGCTTGGCAGATGACTCAAGGAAAACTGTATGTGAAACCAATGAGAAATAGCTACAGGAAATCTATATTAAGCCAGATAACATGACTCAGGCTTTTAATGAAAAGAGTGAATGGGTTCTTGTTGTTTTTTGGGGTTTTTTTTTTCAGTATATGTATGATTCTTGTAGTTTGAACTAGGATGAAAATGTAAATATATAGTGAATTACTTGCCTGGTTCCTGGCTCTAATTTATGAAAGCATCAATATACTTCAAAACTATTTTTCTTTTGACATTTAAATAAATTAAAATTCCTTCTGCTTTATAAAAAAAATCATACTTGTTCTGTACTTAACCAAATTCTGCTCAATTTAACCCCCTTGTACTATTAGAACTCAAATAGTTATACTTTGTAGATATCATTGTACATTTTTTTTATAAATAGGAATGGCTTTGATGTCTTCAAAGTTGCTTGGGGAATTTGGATGATCAATTAACATTCCCTTTCATGGGAGCTGGACAACTGTTTAATTTCTATTTACATAATGCTTTAAAAAGCTTCAGTGCATACACTTAGTTGTAATCTGTAAGAACTGGCTTCTACAGCAGTTCCAAACCCCCCACAGCACATCTAAGTCCCTGTTGCACTTTGTGTACCCTCCTGGACACACGTGGCTCATAACACACACTGTTACTAAGAAATCTTTCCAGGGGTCACTAAAGTAACTTGATCATGGTGTCTTTTTATCACTATTGCTTGTTCAGTTTTCCTACTAAGTAGATGGATTTTAAAGAACATCTAAAGGGGGTCTCAAATTATTTCTTCTAGAATAGTAGAAGTGTACTTACTGAGTCTATTTTGTAGTTAGCTGTAGCCAAAACAAATAAGTGGACTTAAACGGGAAAAGAAAAGGAAGGGATAGAGTTGTTCAATGAGCAGTAGGATCAATGAAGTCTCTTTTCTTACAGACATCTTACATTTTTCAATGACTCTGTATTTTCCATACTCAGACCACCTCTTCAAAACTGTCTTCTCTGTCTGTCAATACCCTGGATTCCCTCTTTATTGGTTGGAGTAGAGGCACTCTACCTTTTTCTTTGTTTCAAACTGAACTTGAGCCTATCAGGGTGACACTGATTTTGTTAGAACACCAAATAGAACAACTTTTCCTATAGAGGAACAATGTGGGTTTTGCTTACCTTTATGCTTGTAGGAACTTTTAAAAATTGTCTCTTTGTTAAACATCATTGAAATCAGCCTGTAAGTTCTATAACTGTTGGGAATCTGAAGGAGTGCTGGTGAAAACATTTTGCAAGTGCACAAGACTCATTTTTCAATGAGCAGAACAAAAATGCTATTAGCATTACTGCTGTATTTCTGAGTATTTAACTTCAAAAAAATATTTAATATTATTTTTAAACGTATTTGCATAATAAATCTGCTGATGCTTTAGCATTTATAATCATTGTGTCTTTGTGGTTTTAGGTTTAAAGTTAATTTCTACTCCAGATAATTAAAATATATGTTACAAAATAAGAAAGGGGGAAACAAAATCCCTTGTTGGCAGGTTAAATTCAAAGTGTTTTCCAGAAATGGCCATCACCCAGTTTCAAATCCATAGGAAAAGATGCTCAAAGAACTTGCAGCTCCCTACAAGCATTAACAGCAATGCTGATTAGGACTTCTTTCCTTCTACATTACAGAAAGTTGTGATGATCCACGGTCATTTTAGGACTAAGAATTCCCAAATGGTCTCAGTTTAAATCATCTGCCTATACTGAGCAAAATGCTACTGCCTTTATTAAAACAGATCAGTCATGCTTGTCACCAGTAGAGATAGACCAAAAGCAAATAAGGGGAAAATGAAAGAAGAAAAACATATTAAATATTTTAAAATATTTTGACTAATTTCTTTGTTGGCTTGTTTTTTGTTTTTTTTTCTTTGAAGTCTTTCCTCAGAGACAAGGCAAATATCGGTTTACAGTACATGACAAATTGTGAGAATCTGTAAATGTGGTCACACACTAAGCATGATGGAATTTACTGCTGCTGCACTGCCTGTCTCAGACACACAGTAGGTTGCCCACTTTTCAGCACAGAGCAGTTACATTTTCTCAGCTGGGAGCACAGCATTATATGCAAGACTACATTTCTCAGAAGTCAATTTCCTAGGTTTAGGCACTGTGGACCTCATCACTTCTGTATTAAGAACACATGATAAGGGATAACATGGCCATGACCATCCAAATCCCCCCTTTTTATCAGTAGTGTTAACTATCTCACTGCCAAAAATGTCAAATAGAGCAGCAACAACAGGAACAGTCATTTACTTTCGGAGGAAGGTGACATTTCTACTCTTTTGGTACATTAGCTCCTTTTGAAATGCCACAGAACATGCACAGAACTGGTGGAATTTAATAAAAAAATTACTTATGCAAGATAGAACATAAAAAAGACAGAGAAGGTTAGAGCTGAAAGTTAAGAGAAGTTAAAAGATATATATCAGGATTGGGAAGCATCAAATAAAATAATGAAACAAACGACGAAAGTATGTTTCCTCTGGGAGAAATAGAAAAAAATAGCAATACTTTAGTCAGACCAATTCTATTCAAGGCAAAAACAGGGAATAACTTCATGGGTGGCCAAGACACATAGACCTGTCCTTCAGTCCAATAAATGGCCAAGAATCCTAAACAGGAAAGCATAGTGGAAAATAAACAACTTGTGAACGTGAGCAGTAGCAGCTGGAATCAGGCTGTTCCCAACCCTTTAATAAATCCAAGATGTAAATAGCTCAGAGGAATAAATCCCTAAAGCAGGAGTGATTGGTACATGGTTAATACTTGAATTACCAAGGCACCACATAACAATTTAAGGCACAGCAAGCAAGCATGGGCAGTTTGGGGCACTGAGAAGAACAGAGCCAAGTTGAGGAGCATGTGATGAATAAATGATTCAAATACTGTTAGCTTTCCTGGAACGACTGAGAGGTTCTGAGGAAACCAATACTGCCAGGACTACTCAAACTGCTAGAAAAAAAACAGCCAAAGGATGAGAAATACTCCTTTTTGCCTTACTGGCAATCAGGTAGACCTACAGGGGCTGGGTGTCTCTTGATACTTATGGAATAAGGTCTGAAATTTTTTTTTTTGTTTATTTGGCTGAAGTAAATATAAAAAAAAAAAACCCACTATATTTTATTTTTAAAAAATAGAAAAAAAAATCCATGCTTTTGAAAGCTGTTGGAGTTTAAGAGTTTTGCATGATGTAGATATTTGCTACAGGATAATATCATGGGTTTATGTCTACCATAAAGGACTCATGATTTAAGCTCCATCATAAGAAGACATGAAGTGGTGCCATAACACATTTCCAGTACCTTTCCCCATCACAATTTAGGAGATTCCACTCCTGTAGAGCTCGGGAATAAGGAGGAATGAGGAAGATGACTCTTCATGCTGCCAGAGCCAACCAGCCTGAGATCCAGAAAAACCTCTTTGGCACCTGTTTGATAAACCACTGATCTTGTGATTAAAATTTAATTGTGTGAACTAAAGCAAAATTAAACTCTTGATGGGTGTTTAGTTTCTTAACAAATTACAATAAAACTCTTTGCAAATACTTAAAAATGGGCTTGCAAACTTTACTTTAGCATTAGAAAGAAATTAATTGGCATGGAAAGTTTATTCTTGCAACTATACATTAGAAGGAAAAAAACCTACCAACTAACCTGGAAATATATGGGTCCAAGTTGAAATGGAGTCTACGTGTCCATCCTCTTACTCTACTTCATAAACTTGCAACTCTAGAAAATAACACTTTTGGGAACTTGCTCAATATCTCAGAAATGGACATTTCCGGGTCCCTGCAATGATGCTTCGAAAAAGAAAAATGGAAAAGCATAGAGAACTTTGTATAGAATGTTAGGTGTAACTTTCATGCAGTCCATCTATATTAATTTTCAGTTACTGAAATCAGTCTGTCAATCCCATTGTAATTAAGACACTCTTTTTATTGGAAGAAGAGAGATTATTAATCTTAACATTACACAAACCACTATTAACACTTTTAAAGGATGGAGGAACTTTAAATTATTTGAAATATTGATAAAAATAAGTAAGTTTTATTTCATTGTGGTAAAATAGAAAAAAAAAGAACTGCAAATATAACAGAATCATAGAATCATAGAATATGCTGAGTTGGAAGGGACCTCTGAGGGTCACTGAGCCCAATTCCCATGCACAGGACACCCCAAGAGTCCCACCATGTCCCTGAGAGCACTGTCCAAACTCTTCTTGAGCTCTGTCAGGCTCGTGCTGTGACCACTGCCCTGGGGAGCTGTTCCAGTGCTAAAACACTCTGGGTGAGGAATCCTTTTCTAACATCCATCCTAAACCTGCCCTGACACAGCTTCAGGCCATTCCCTTGGGTCCTGTCCTTGGTCACAAGAGGAAAGAGCTCGATTTTTGTGCCTCCTCTATCTGTCCCCCACGAGGAAGCTGAACCTGCAGTGAGGTCTCCCCTCAGTCTCCTCTTCTCCAGGATGAGCAAACCGAGTGACCTCAGCTGCTCCTCGTGTGGCTTCTCTTCCAGACCCTTCACCATCCTTGTGCCATTCCTTTGGAGGCCTCTAAGAGCTTAATATTTTTGGTAATTCTCTTTTCTAGTTAGATTAGAAAGTCAAAGTCAAGAGGAGCTGAGAGCTTAATTTATTTGAATTATTCTAATCTAAAAAACAACATTTGATGTCAAGATGTTCTTATTTGTCCTGTGACCCTGACCAGAAGTAGGAAGCAAAGTGGGAAAGTGAAAAACAAGTCAGCGAGGTACAAAGCTCTTTTGAAATTTGTGGGAAAATTAAGGAAAAAAAGGATTTATTGTAAGCTTTTAGTGGCAATTTAGATCCTGCCCTTACTTTAACTAAAGCCATTCAGCCATCTGATATTGGGAAGTGATGTGTTCAGGATGAATAGTAGAACATTCATCCTGAAACATTCATAGCAAGGAATAATTCGGACCTTTTTGTAATAATAAGAAATACTTTATGAGTGATTAGGGTTCAGTTAGTAACTATTCAACCTAGGCGTTTTGGTTAACTGAAGCAGATTGACTATTTGAGCTTCTCAGAAATACAGATGGACAAGGTCAGTGCATCTCTGTTTTTCATCCAGGCAGTCAGGTAGAAAATTAGCCAACTGAACTCCGTAACTCCATCTGTCTTTTAATAATTTTTTTCACTTCCTTTTAAAATTTTTTTCCCCTCCTCTCCTAATTGGGCTTGTGGATAAGCTTTCAGCTTACTTTTACTGTTCTTTCATTTTCAGCCTTTCTCTGTAGGCTGGTACTGTCCTATCATAACATTGCACAAGCTCTTTCCTTCTCTGCTTTTTGCACCACTGGCTACAGACTTTAAATTGAAGTCATTAAGCTGTTGTGATGTTTTTAGACATATGACCACCAATGTAAAGGTCAGGTCACCCATTTCTGAGATAAACTGCTGAGTTATATTTTATTGAGTATAAGCCTGCATAGACCTTGCTGGAAATGCTTCAGTAGGAAACATCCCTACATTGACACCCAGTGTGAAGTTAGATGAATTTAAATGTATCAGCCATAAATAGAAAAAAGACTTTCTTTTTCTGGCCCTATACTTGGACCAGAATATATGATATACAGCAGTGACGTGACTCATGTGAGACAGAAATTGAAGTATAGTTCCTGATTTAAACAGAAAAAGACATTGAATCATTATGTCCCACGGGAATTTTCTAACTATTTTGAGTAACTGCCATTTTGTGGTTCTTAATAATCCTCTCTCCTACTTCCCTCTTTCTCCTGCCTTGTCTTGATTTCATTGTAACACAGAATTGAATTTTTTCCTCAATGTCATATTTAGTATGGAAACCTTGATACCAAGAATGTTAATATCTCCACCCACAGATATTCTATCAGACATCATGTTTTAAGCAATTCTTAGATTAAGTACCAACTCCACTGCAAAGGGACAGATATTTTCCAATGGCAATGATCGTTCCGAGGTACTTGGCACTGGTAAGGACACACCTCAAATCCTGTGATCAGTTTTGTGCCTCTCACTACAATACAGACACTGAGTGAATGAAGTGAAGACAGACTGGAGTGAATCCAGAGAAGGGCAACGGAGCCAGTGCAGGGTCTGGAGCACAAATCCCATGAGGAATGGCTGGGGGAGCTGGGGGTGTTCAGCCTGGAGAAAAGGAGGCTCAGGAGGGACCTCATCACTCTCTGCAACCCCCTGAAAGGAGGGTGCAGCCAGGCAGGGTTTGCCTCTTGCAGGTAACAAGGGATAGGAAAGAGGAAATGGCCTCGAGCTGCACCGTGGGAGGTTGAGGTTGATATCAGGTAAAATTTCACCACCAAAAGGGCTGTCAAGCACTGGGACAGGCTGCTCAGGGAAGGGGTTGTCTCCATCCCTGGAGGTGTTTAAGGGGTAGCAGCTGTCCTGGATCAAGGGTTAGACTTGCTGATTGTAGGGGTCTTTTCCAACCGAAATGATTCCGTGATTTCAAAGCTAATGTAGGGATAATATTTTCTGTCTTCAGGGTGTGGTGCCATAGAATCCTTCAAAAATAAACTTTATCTTAGCTATCAGCAGCTTCTTAAGAATCTGCACGGAGGTAGCCTCATGTGTTTCTGTAACAACACTCTTCATTTGGACTACTTCTTCTTAATGGACTATGTAATTCTTTCTCCTCATAATCTTCAAATATCCAAAACAAATGATGGAAAATCATGAAGTACCAATAAACCACTGTCCATTTCTGACCTCTAGTTCAGAAAATGACTTTGAACAGAGTATAAGTATTATATAGAGACAATGGGGCAATATTGATCAAATTAATCACTTCACAATTTATCATAAGGATTTCAACAGTACAACAGATATAATTTTTCTGCTAATATGGAGTCTTCTAGTGGCACAAATTTTATTTGGTGTGTACCTGTTCTGAAGGAGAGAAATTAACACCATACTTCATAAATTCAATAAAACCCTATAAAACACAATGATAATAGTATCTCACTCCCATTTTAGGGAGAAGGAACTCACTACTTCAATTTAAATTTGAACACATTTTTAAAGTTCCTGACCCTTAATATCAAAGTTATAATTGTTCTACTTTTATGCAGGGTAAGGAAGTAATCACGAAAAAAGAAACTAAATGAGATCTAAAATAACTTCTGTGCATCAAAAATGCATTTTCAGAGTGCAATATACCCAGTGAAATCCTGGTAATGATCCTTTTCAGAGGTGGAAAGATGCTGTTTTACACTTGCTGGATTTTAAGATAAAGAGACTTTAGATCATCCCACAGCATAATCTGCTTCTGGCCTTGAATATGCAGACATGTTTTCAAGATTTCAAATTGGTGGAAAAGGCAGAGAAAGACATTGACCTGAGTTGTTTTAAAAAGTGACTTTAAACTGCTAAGAAGTTGCAATCTTACAAGAAGTTCCAAGGGAACTGGGTTAACACAGGGGCCAGATCGGGAGGTTAGGATGAATAAAAAATTATTTGCAACATTTTATGTAATGCTATATAATTTCTTACATGATTAATTTCACCACTGTGTAATATGACTGTTATTACCCTTTACACTTATTTACACATAACATCCTATGTCCTGTTTTCACATTTCTAAAGAAAAAGATGTCCCAATCTCAGGCCGAAAGTCAGCACTATTTGCTAGTTAGATGAGCCAATACAGTTTTGAGTCACCAGAAACATCCATGTTTCTCTGGTTCTCTGTTGAAGAATGTCCGAAGCAAACAGCCAAACTCTTCTGCCTCAGGATTTATAGAATTGTATCAGTTCAACAGAGCCACAAATTTGCAAGTGTGTTTGTCTTTCTAGCCAAATATGCTCCCTTATTATCCTGCTAAAATAAACCAAAATTCAGTGAGGCAAGAGGAATCTAGGCACAACAGGTACCTTGCTTCACAGGAGGAAATGCTGTAAAGTGAGAGGGAATTGTGTTCTCTGTTGTACATTTCAGCTGTTGTTGATCTGTGCATTACACACAAAACTTTGTCAATGCTGCTCTGGAAGGACCAGAGCAAAGGCTTCTGCTTGCCTCTGCCACACATGCAGGGAACCCCAATAAATTTGTTCATCACAAAACACAAAAGCATGTGAAGGACACTGGCCCATACTGGCTGAGGAACAGATGTTCAGGTTTAAGTTGTTATAAAAAGTCCAGTTTTGAAAATATGATTGGGACAGCAGCGATATATGATAGTGTCTTGGGATGAATCCAGATGGAGATGGAATAGAAAATCGTAAGTAATGTCTCTCCTTTTCCTGAATTTAATTAAAGAAAAAGTTTGGACATGCATGAGTTTAGACAATTTTTAAGGGAATAATTTAAGGACGGTATTTTTATATTCACCAAACGCACTAGCTGTGAATTTTTCATTACTATGGAAGGAGAACCAGCAATGCTTTTCTTTCCATTTGGGTTATTAGTGCAACTTTGGGATCCTGATATCAGAAATTGTGTTTTCAGAAACTGAGTAGAATTGCCTTGCTGAAAATTACTATTTAAAAATATCAGGTTGCTCTCCAAACAACACGGGAAAAGCACAGGCAATGTAATATTATTTTTACAAAGGCATTAATCACAAAGTATATATTTTAATCTACTGAGTGTTCTTCAGACTGAATGTTCAGACCCTCTCCCTCCTTCTGCGGAAATGTAGCCATGTTCTATATAACCATTTCTACAGCAGTGAAAAAGAACATTTGACAATTTATTATAGGATTAGAAAAAAAATTACCCAAGCCTGTCAGTATAGCTTTATGATGGTTTTGTCTGCTCTGCATTTTTTAAAGATCAAACTTTATGCTGTTCTTACACATTTGTACATAAATTTACTCAGGGGATGACTGAAGCAACGTAATTATTTGAAAGCATTATTTCTGTTACAAGTTTAAGCAATTGCTCAGTTTTTTGGGGTATTTTTAATGTAAATATATTGCATAAAGACAAAAATGGAAAATTAGAAATTTTTAAGGCTAACTGAGCTTATCAAACTATCCAAAGTATTTTGACTGAGGTGATGTCAATTGCTATCATATTATAAGTTCAATTTTTAAAGTCAAATCCTATTATTTTCTCCTGGAAATCGGAAATTTAGGGGAGCAACTTCCCACGGAATTAGCAGTTCAAGTTATCAGGCTCCTTAGCAAGCTCACAGTTCAGCAATCTCACTTTCAGCTTCAATCTACAAAAGCAGCACTACTTATTTTAACTCTTTTAGCATGGTATCTTCTGGATGGGGAGATGGAAATTAGCTGAACTCTTGATTATACATCTAATCAGAGTATTTTAAGACATATACTTTATTCCATCTCTATTCCGAAAAAACCCTATCACTTACATAATGTAAAGTGTTTGTCCAATTAATATGAATTTCAAATTGATTCTGAAGCTACTGAAATGCCTGTTACTATCTATGTTTTCTGAATTGTGCATTAATAAAAAAACTGTGAAATTGATGGGTTTGTTGTAAATAGGACACAGTAGGTTATAATTTGTGTTTTGACAGTGAAATGCTTTTTGGGTACCTTATTTTGAATAACACAAGAAATCTTTGATTATAATACAGATGAAAAATCACATTTAAAATGTTCCATTTAAAAAAATCTGAATGTATTTATAAGGAAACATCAGCTATTATCAGAATCCTCTGAAGCCCTACAAAACAGGCTAATACATGAAAGTCAACATTTAATATGCTGTGGTCTCCTGTTTCCGTGCAGCAGCTCCAAGGAAATCAATTTTTCAGCTCCAGGGTGTTTTGATTTGGTGCAGTTCTGTAACATTCGTAAATGTTATCCAGAACACTTTCAAAAAGAACACAATTTAATAATCACAGATGTTCCTCCTCTGTCTTCATAGCACTGTTAAAATATCATGACAATGAGATTTATCAGATTTCATGGTACTACAATGTGCACTGAGATATTTTTGGCGAGGTTTTAATATGACTAGAAGTGAATAAACTCAATTGGAAACTTTTAGAAGACTTTGAATGAAAGTTTTGTGATATTTTCAGAAGAAATGCTACCCTCTGCACAGTTGAGATAGGATCAAATTACAGTCATGTGATAAATGTTGCATTTGTGCTCCAGGATATTGAAATTTTAAAATGTTCTCCTGAATCTGGCTGAGGGATGAAATGTTTTAGCATAGGAGGCACCCTGGGCTGTTTCAAATGGTAGTGACTACGATTGCTCTGCAAAGACTTTTGCAGTTAATGTGCTGTGATATTTTCTCCCTCATGTCTCCTCATACTAGACATAGGTAAGTATAGCTTAAACTTCAGTCTCCTAAATTAGCAATTTGCCACTAAAAGCAGTGCGCCTCTAAAATCAGTGAGTAGATGGAGATGTTATCAGGGGCTTCAGATTGCATTCTCTGATTTGAATGGATCTTTCTCTGGATTTGAATGGATCTTTGGAGGCATCCACATCTCCTCACTGGCTGCAAGGATGGTAATGACACTGGAAACAGGTCCAGTTCAGAGGCTGAACACAGCTCTGGTGGGTCTCTGCCCTACAGTTTAATAGGGAGAGATTTCCTTGTCCTTTATTCTGCTAAAGCAGTGCTGCAGGCAGGCAAAAAGGTTGATAATCTGTCCCCAAAAGTCCTAACAATCGATAAATAAGAGGGAGCTTTGTTTTAAAGTGCGAATCAAAAGCTGTACGAAAAAGTATCTGTGTTGTGTTTTAAGCTTTGCTTTGTGGGAGAGTGAAGTCAATGATGGTCACAGATTCTGGGACATCAAGATTCTCCCTTAAGTGCCTGGGGACAGAAGGCGCCTTGAAGCTAAAAAAAGAAAAGTAATGACTGACAGTAAAAACCAATGCCAGAACAGAGGCATTTACCATAAGACACTCTGGTTCTTTGTCTACAGGCCTATGCTTTAACTAGATATTGTATAAGCAAGGTCAGTCTACATTGTCTGCATCCTCCACTTGTTCTTGTTACAGAAATAGATCCCTCTAGCCCTCTTTCTACTTAAATGAAAGCCTTTTACTTTTTTTTCTTATTATTTTGTAATGTTTAAGGAGCCACAGTTCTATGTGTGTAGAAACTGCAGTTAGAAAACAGGAACCCAGATTATAAAAGGAAAAAGCCACACATAATACAGGATTAATTGCCATTAAAACAATACATCCATAAGCCTTTAAAATGAATTCCATGGAAAACATTTCAGTGAATTTAGTATGATGCTTTGAATTGGCTGTAAACATGGCATTACTAAGAGAGTGAAATAATGTGAGGTAACTTGTACATGATTCTATGTCAACTTGTCTTTTTGTTCAGAATTTTGAAAATGTAAGTAATGATATAAAATTATTGTTGTTCCAAAGATCACAGGTTTTAACCAGCCTATTGCATATCTTGCTTTTGACAAGGAACTGAGCATTTTCCATGCCGTGTGTTTGCCACACATTTATAGTTCAATTATGTGTAGAGGATTCTGATTTTTGAGTAGATTGAGAAAACAAAACATATTGAGCAACTTTAAGTGTAGTATTCTGTGAGTTTTGTGACTCATGGATTGTATAAAAGCTGGGAACATACAAAAACAATTTTAAGTGTTGCTGTTTGACTCACTCAGCCTAAACTGCAGTGCTAAGAGAGCTCATAAATTTGTGAGCCCAGGTGTACAATTCCAGCAGTGTTTTAACTGCAAAGGGGACTGAGACACAGACACAGGCCATTGTCAATCACCAGGGTTTTCCTCCAACAGAGAATGCAGGCTCACCGACCATCAAGCAATCTTGGCTCTCTTCAGCAGGTCTGTTTGTCTGGGCTGTTGGGACACTGGGATAGGGAATTACTAGAAAGCACCTGACTTGCAGCATATAGTCACAGCCACATAATCTAGGATTTTTAAAAGAAAACGTGGGGCACCTCACCCTAAAGTAATTTTCAAAGCAGTACTAACAATATTTTTACAGTATTTTAGAAATTAAACTCCTTTTCTGTGTCACCCATTTGCACATTTGTCTTACCCTCAAATATTGTGGGGTTTGTTGTTTTTTTTTTTCACAATGGTAAAATGTGGAATTTAGAACCTTTCTTTCAAATCCACTGACTGCTTTGCCTGATTAACCTGACCCAAAGGCCTTTCTCTGGAGAACATTTTCAAAACCCTTAAATTGACAAACACTTTTCTGCTTGTACTGTTTCTACCTGTGAAATTTAGTAAACCTACCATTTGGACACAGGTTCTGGTAAATAAAAATTTCAACTTCGAAATCATATCACCTGTCCAAAGCATAACTAGAGATAAAATGCTTTGGGCACTTTTGTTTCTTTGAAGCTGCAATTTTGATTGCCTTCTAGAAACAGATTAGTATCCTGTGTATATCCCAGTGTGTCTCTCTTGATCACCTACAGCACAATTCCTAACTTAGGGACCTTTATTTAAACCTTTAGGTTGGAACTGAGCCTTTGTGGTTGTTAATATCTAAGTACCAATTGCTCTTGTGTTGTGTGTACAGCTTGGTTACTTTCTGGATTTCTGTGATGAAGCCTTGGAGTAAGATGCTTCAGTCTGAAAAGACTGTCCCAACAACCACTAACCAAAGTGTGAGGACTCTATGTTATATCATATATGCAAGTAGTATAGACTCCTTTTGGGTTTTTCTCAAGTGATCCTGCAAGCTGGTGAAATCATTGATATAGGAAGGTGAGTAGATTGCACAGCATTTGAAAAAAGAGATTTTGGCGAGACTGATTTCAACAGGCAGTAACTATTAGACACCAGGTAAATTCTATGTTTTTGGCACAGCAAGGCTTCAGTGGCACATGAATGACTGACACTGGCTGTGTTCTTACCCTGGCCTTGTGCTCTGGATCAAAAATATCTTCCCTGGCACAAGTAAAAGGCCAGTTAGATATCATATTTAGTTAGAACAGAATATTTTGTTAAAGTGAGGAAAGTAAACTCTTGTCTCTGTAGGAACTGGTGATCTGGAGACATGACTTACTGTCAGCCATTAAAGGAAATTTTCCCTCAGTGCAGCTGCTAGAGGATTTTCTACTGAGGTAAATGCAATCAGTACTGCTAACATAACCACCACTGAGACACCTCAGCTGCCTCTGCTTGTAAGGCTGAATTCAAAGAATGCTGAATAAATGTAAAAACCGTGCTCAGAAGTCTCCAGCAAGTGGTTATAAAATATCAAAATCCACAGCTCAGGTTCCAGTCTTTTGTTGGCACTGGAGAAGCACTCAGCAGACAAGTGTGGGGTCCACAAGTTATATAAAAGTGCCAGGTCCTTGAGGACAGTGGGGAAATGGGTTGTGACTGCACTCTGTGTACAGACTTAAAGCTTTCATAGAAATGGTACTTGACCTTCTAAATGCAGAAAAAATTTATGTCTAGGGTGCAGAGTTCACATAAAATCCTAACACAAACTGCCTGACGGAGTTGAAGAAGAATTTGGACAATAGTTTCAGGTGTGTGGTGTGGCTCTTGGGAGTGGTCCTTTCCAGGGCCAGGAGCTGGGCTCCGTGATCCTTGTGGGTCCCTTCCAACTCAGTTCATTCCGTGATTCTGTGAAGTTCAGTGGTGATCAACATCCATGATATTGGTCATGGCACCTCTCTGCAGTGCCTTTTAATCAGCCTAATTGTGTACAAACTGCAGACCACACTGCCCACACCGCATCTCACTTACTAATACAGTGAAACAAAGCAGCACAACAGTTTACAGAAAGGAAATGAAAACAAGAAAAGGAAAAAGAACAAGATGCTAATTATCAGTGTTGCAATTTTATTATGAGAAAGAGGCTCTTTATTCTCTAGATAGATGGCAGAGCATGACCAAACACATGAATATCTTTTTTTTAATCATTAAAAAAAGCCCCCAACAAAATTAACTTTTTCTTTTTTATGTTGGAACATGAGTTAAGTTTTGTCAGAGTGAAATGTTTCACTATCACACAATAGTTTCTTAAATGTGTATTGTCTTATTAACAGTGCCTGCTCTGTAGGTCTTTTTTTGTAACTTCTGGCTGTCAGTTATTCACACTGTGCCTGCTCAGCCCTCCCATCCTGCTCACACCAGCCTGCTAAAACACCACTAGTTTGCTTTCCCCTTGCTCTTTCAGTGATATTCTTTTTCTCTGGCTGTGCTAATTCCTTCCTCATTCTTGCTGCCTGCAGCGTGATGGCTTCACAGTGCTGGGCTGTTTTAGGAGACGAATGTTGCAACCTGTAAGCTTGATCCATGTTCAGCCATAAACACTTCCAAATGGCTCTTCTGCAAAGAGACCTCACTGGTTTTATTAAGCTTAGAGACAGAGAGCAGTGCTGGTGTTACAGAGACTCCTAACAATTTAACAAAAGGAAGTTTGCTTCATCTAGCTCCCATTTTATTTGTAGATATTGGCGGTTCTTCTACATGGGATGAGCACTTTCTTTATGAAAATTCAATGACTGAGACTTGTGAGTGAGCACTGAAAAATGATCAATCTAGCGTTGATAGCATCACCTTTTTGAAGAGGATCCAGAGTGACAAGCATCATTCTATAGAACATTATATTAAAAAATGGTGGACCACTCTTATTCACAAATGCTAGCATGGCCTCACTATCTGTACAAGAAAAGAGCAGCAATTTTCATTTTGCTTATCTCTACTTTAAATACAACATATTGCATGGGAGCCATTATTTCCAGTCATTTTCAAGTTTTCTTCCAGTCTTCTCTGTTTCTAATTCTACACCAGACATCCACTTGAATGATATAAGCCATCTGTAGTTTCTAAAACACCTTTAAGCTATTGTTTTAAAGTTTTATACCTTTTAATGTTTTCCTATTTATTTCCTGCTGATATCAACACATATGCTGCCAAAAGCAATCTTTAGTGGATACTAACATATTCATATTGAACACTTGATCCAGAAATTTTGCAGATAATAGGCAGACGGAACATCTGTGAGAAGCAGATAATTTTTAATATTTATGGATAGCTCATTTCCATGTTGTAATCCTTAAGATGGGAACGGGTTTGTAAGGCTCTGTGCAATGCAAGTCATTTTTCTATATTCCCGTCATGGTTAGGTAATGAAGGGAGCTGTGGTTCTGAAGAGGGAACATCAACAAGTTTATTAATTAATGATGGAGAAAAGATCTTTACCATTACTTGAATGAAATACAGAATAATCATGCAAAGAGGAAGATACTGAACACTTTAATACTCATGATAATTTTTCAAACTGGACAGTGTAATCTGGAAGGATGCTTAACAAGTAAACTACATAGTGAGAATAATTAGCTGTTTTCTGAACTTCTAAACAGACACAGCTTTTATTATATAAACTCTAAGGACCAGAAATATGCTTGAAGCATTAATAATGATTTACAGATTTTGCTTCTTCATTGACAATTAAGTCAGTAGGTTAAGCCCTTTCCTTGTAAATGGCTTGAAATTCTATACTATTATTTCACTTGGTATAGAAAACTCAGCCACCTGAGACAAAAACACTTTCATACTGAATTTTATTCCTACAGCCATAGAAGTGAAACTGGAGACTCAGAAACCTGGCATATGAAGACAGTGAAGATGTGTGAAAGTGGAACTAGGTTTCTTGTTGTTATTTAAGTTTGTAACATTAAGTTTGCGTGGGTTTTTGAACATTGTAAATCATAAATGCCTCACCTACTGGTTTTTCATTCCTGCTTTCAACAACCAAAAGTACACCTGATGTAAACCTCTTCTTTTCACTTATAGGCTTAAAAATTGTTTTACCTTTGATACCTAAATAATGTTTCACCAATAGGAGTAACACCTTGTCTAGCATATTATCTCTTAACAATACTGAAGAATGAACGAAAAACCAAGATTAAAATCCTATTTTGGGGCAGGTCCCTGTAGGTCCCTATGTTAATCAGACATATTTAATTTAAAATTTAATTTAATTTAATTTAAACTTGATAAAATTTACACTTTTCTGATAAAAGGAAGCAGAATCAGACTTTCTTGTTTGTCTGTTTACCTTGGCAATTCAGGATGGATTTTTGCCTTCAGGGCATGTCTGTGATCTTTTGCATGGCACCCGGACTGAACAGGCCAAGTATCCAAAGATCAAATGGGTCAGTTTTAGCATGGATGAAAAAATTCACAATTGGAACTGGAGTTTTGATTATTTTTCACCTTTGCCTACCAACTGGAACAAAGAGGTCAATTGTTTTTTTCTAAACAGTTTTCTAACAGATTTTTCAGTACAATCAACACATCCGTGTTTGAAATTACAAATAGGTAAAATTCTTGTAGATGAAAGTGAAGCCAGGTGTCTGGTACTCCAGGGCATTGTCAATTTAAAAATAGTGAAAATGACTTCACAAACTCAAGGCTTCTCATTTCCCTTTATTGTGCCCAAATCTTATATCTTTTTTGAAACAGTGTTCTTTCCAATAGTTCTTAACCTGAAAGATTTAATAAAACATATAGATATTAAAAAAGCATAAAAGCAAAAAATGAAAATCAGTAAGCCATTCACTGAAACAAACACTCTATGTGGTACAAAGTTTACACACCCATATGAAAATTTGTGTGAAGGGTATGAAAGCTGATCCTCACTGAACCATCCTATGGCCAAATATGTGTCGCTTTGTAGAGATATTCTGTTTTTCTGAAAATCAAATGGATGGAGTTGAAGCTTTTTTATTTTAAGAAATATTTCATTGCTTGTGGAAATGAAGAGGCTGAAGTACAAAAAGGGGAGAATTCCAGCTTGTACAAACAGGCTTGTTGACCAAATATCTCCTTCAAGTGGCATTTACAAAGGGCTGCAACTTAGAAATACTAAGACTGCAATTAGAACGCAGTGGTGAGCATCCAAACTGGAATGAACAAAGGCTGAGATGCAGGAGAAAGTTTCTATCACCATTTTAAGTTTGCTTCTCACACTCTTAACAGCTGCCTTGTCACTCACATGAAGTCTGAGTGGATTAGAAGGATTATCAAAGGCAGTATGCCTTCTAATTCTGCTTCAAAGCTAATCAAAATTGGGTACACATGCAGTTATCCAATGCCAGCATCAATCAGAGTGTGACTGACACTGACACTCCCTGAACTTACTCCAGGATATTGCCCTACTGAGCACAGAACTCTGCATCTCAAAATTCCCACTCCCATGAGACTCACCTGGACAAAAAAAAACCTCTAGCAATTCAAATTCAGATCAGTTTTTAAAATATATGACCAAAGCCAAGTTCAATTTTCAGCAAGAATGGCACATACTGAAATATGCCACTTTCAACAAACAGCTGAGATTTCCCAGGGACACCATCTTTTCACACACCAACCTAACTGGATATTGCTTATCTTAGGGGATCAAATGAGATTCTGCTCCTGGTGTTATATCTCCAAGTAAACATGTGGTAAACAAAGGAAAAAAAACCAAAGGCACCAGACCTTAGACTGAGACTGCTGCAGAATACTTGGAGCCTGGTACATGCATATGAATGTGTTTAGAGTGTGTTTCAGCCTTGGCTTCATTTCAGGTTTATTCAGAATTTCTTCCGAACTTTTAATTCAGTAGCAGTACCAGCAGCTCCTCTCTACTTTTCCCTTTCACAAAGATCTCAAAAGCCAGATTGAATCTTTAGAAATGCATTCTGACCCCAGTCCTTAGTGGGAAGCAGAAAGGAGTGCATCCATTTAAACAGTGACAATGAAACACAAAATTAACATTAAAAGAAAGAGGAAACATAACACCTTGCATTAAAGGACAAAATCGTTATGACATCTAGAGAAAACCCACAATAAAAGTTAAATGCTCATACATTCACAAAAATAGCAAAGCCTATGAAATATTGTTTATAATTGTGAATAATGTGAGGAAAATTAAGTAAATAAGAGAGATTTTTAACAAATATTGAAGTCAATCAACATGTGGCTGCCATCAAATGTTCAGGCACCAGGAAAAGCTACCTGAACTAAAAATTGTAATGCAAACCCAAAAAACATTAACAATTAGCAGAATATATCAAACAAGAAATCCACTGACAAATGTAGGGCTAAAATGTACTAAACAAAGTTCTAAACTAAAATGTCTACAAATGTCCCCTGCTTAGTGCTGTTGCATGTCACTAGTACAGTTGTCTTGGCAATGAAGATGATGTTTGTTTCCTTCATTACAGAATTTAAAGTTATTACTGGAGAAGTTTCCCTAGATAAATTCTTACCCCTGTTTGTGTCTTCAATATGTATTTAGGAATCATCCCATGATGATCCCATTGGTGCAGTGTGGTCACATAAAAAATTTGATCCAAAAGTCATACATAAGGTAAAAACAGCAAAGCTTTATTTTCTTTGTAGGCAAGGTACTGGAACTGCCTCTTGGAAGATTTTAATAAAAATCTAGTTCACAAGGCAGGTAGAAATCACAGAAAGAACTTAAAAAGGAATTACCAAAATTATCCTGACACTAGAAAATAAATTTTGTTATGCAAGACTAAGTTTGAAGTATTCAGTTAGTTAAAAAAAAAAAAATAATAAGGCAATGTGATTACTTTTTATATGTAGTTACAGAAGGAGAAGATTTCCAGTAATCAAGAGCTATCTATCTTTAATGATCAAGATGTAACAAAATCCAAGGATTAGAGGTTAAAGCTGGACCTTTATTTTTTGTTCTGCCTTCCTCAGCACCATTATCGTGATTATTTTCGAGGCTCATCGAGGCATATTTCATCTAATTAATTTCCTACCATTGCAAGGGCATTAGGGATTAGTTCCAGTCTTTGCCTATAGCATGGTTAAACCTCATGAGGTCTAAAATTCTTGTTCTAATGAACACCTTTAAGTCTAGAATAAAGCCCTGGTAAAACTTAATGACCTGGTATAGACGATCTGAGGATCCCTTCTGGCTTCAAACACCAGGAAACTTTGCAATCATTTCAGAAATCATATTTGTTAACCTATGCTGTGCTTGATATATAAGCCACCTAGCACAGGTGATCAAAGAGAGATGTCCCCCTTGAGCCAAGATAATATTTTAGAGAAGAGAATAAGAAATAAGTGCTAGTTAACTGAGGCACTCCCTAAATCCCAGTGTCATGAAGCACTCCATTAAAATGTTACTTTGAATCCCTAACAAGCTTCAGTCAAGGCCGACCGGATCCTTAGCCCCCAGTCCTGTAAGCACCTAATCCTACAGGGGTTCCACATGGGTGCTCCTCTGACTTTGGGCTGACGTGTGAAAGATCTCATCTTTCTGCCAGGAAAGAAGCCAAGTCTGCTCTCACTCCTGAAACACAACACCTTGAGAGCTGAGGGAGTGCACTCTGTTACAAACAGGTTAATACTCCTTCCAACAAGGAAGTAACGAGCTTTCCTTTTGGTATTTGTAAATGAAAACTAAGTGTTGTTAAAAAGGAAATGGACCGTGTGTTCCAGAAAAAAGGAATGGATACCTGTGTAATAGGGAAGAGACGGCATGAGAAAGAATGGGGTCTCAGAGAATGGACCTGAAAAATTCTGGGGTCAATCTTCTACATTTACTCTCCACATTTGTAAGGAGTACCAGAGTTTTATCTATACATTGCATTCAACATTTGTGCTTGACTGAGGTTTATGCAAACTTTATATTTACAGAACTTTAATTTTTATGGATAACCAGTCTAAAATCACCAATATTTTCCTGGTGTGAACTTGAGAAGGGTCAAGATGAAGATAACTGGTTATTTGCAATATTGTTTTCTCTTCTATATTAACACAGATGTTTATAAACTTATAAGAAAGATATAGTAATTCTTTGTGCTGAATACAGTCTCTCAAAGAATTTAATTTTTCATTGAGACAGCACCCTTATATTGAATGCTAAATGCTCATGATTAGCAATATTTAAATAAACTACTTACTGATGATAAGTGGCTACATAACAGACACATATCAATGTGATGGGTTCAAAATCTCATTTAATATATTTTGGGTATTCAGTTGGTTTTTAACCAATACTGTACCATGTGGCTGTTTGAAATATCTGTTCTAAGGTTTTTGAGCTGGTGAAAAGCATAAAAAATGCAACAACCATATTTTAAATACATAACCCCCAAGGTGTTACTGCATGTACTTATTTAATGTTAAAATCTATGTAATAAATTACCTACTTTGACTTTCACAGGTGTTAAATAGATACAATTTTATTATTTGCCATGTAATCAGGAGAGATTAAATATCTTAATAAGACTCAATTAAAATCATCAGATATTTATGATACTCATTGTAAAGGTTCATAAAAAATAACCTGCCACTATTTATAGCTCTCCTCAGATGACAATGTTTCTGAAGCAGACTGAACCATCACTGCCACCAGCAACAATCTAAGAACAGAATTATTTAACTTGCTGGAAAGCAAAGTACGAAAGTGAAGTCTAATAAATGGTCAGTGAATCAATTACTAGTTGGGTAACCAAGTGAACAAATCCTGTGGAAAGCAAAACACTGTTACCTTTCCCCAGCAAGAAGAAATTCCCCCCTAATATATATTAACTCATCTTATTATCAGTTATCCAAACAAACATGCTTGTGTAATGACCTTCATTGATGAAAATTATTACAGCACTATACAGGGGCATTTGCAGAATACAATTTTTGTGATCTTTTGTCTTTGTAGTATTGATTAAATGAAGATGATAGCCTCCTAGTATGAAGCATACCTGTGCTTTTCAGTCCTCGTTTCAAAGACTTGTATTGTATAAATTATAATTGGGAGGTAACTGAGAACCACGGTTTCTTATTAAACTGTCAGTTCCGAGAGAAATTTGAACTTCAAAAATTCCTTTCTTCTGTGTTTATTGTATATGTGGATCAAAAAAAGAACTGTCTGGGAACAAGTAGTCTTTGAGTAAGTCAGCATGAATTCTCTCTTACACACAAGCCACCCACCCAACATTAGAAACCTATGAAAAGATTAATAGAAGGATACTAGACCTTTATATCCAGCAGTTTTTCTGTAGAGAAGCAAAATTTTAAAAATAGATATTGAGATAAATATGCTGAGAAGAGAAAAAAAGCACGTGTGAGAAATGTTTGTGCAATCCAGGAAAGTACCTCTTTTTCTGCTTTGTTTGTTTCATAACGTTATCATCTCACAATATCCACAGCAAGAATAACTGATTGGAGAGGATTTGCGTTATCATAGAACATCCCAGGCTGGAAGGGACCAACAAGAACCATCGAGTCCAGCTCCCAGCCCTGCACAGGGCTGCCCCAAGAGTCACACCATGTGCCTCAGAGCATTGTCCAAACACTTCTTCAACTCTGGCTGGCTGGTGCTTAGGTGATGAATGCCTGAGCATCACCAAGTGAATGATTAGCATAAAAAAACCCCCTCACTATCAAGAAAATATAACCACAATTGCACAGAAAATTGATATTATTGGTTAGTTTTCACCAACAGAAAAGCTTTATTTATGTATTTATTATGTATTTCTTATTTATTTGTCCTCTTAGGGGTGGAGAGCAGCTGTTCTGAGAGTCACGAGTGCCTGAGTGTAAGCAATGCTTGGTTATCTGCCATTAGTAAGACCTGGTGCTGTTGCTGTGACTTGTTGACACCAAGTGAGAGACAGTGGGATTTAGCAGTGGGATGAAAGGATGCCTCAGGGTCGGTGCTTCAAAACATTCATTGCCAAATTGCTATTTTGAGGGCTCAGAAAAGGAGAAAGCATCTGTTCAGCAAAGGTACGGCATTGTTTTACAGGAATTCAGACCAGCACAAACCTTTCCTTTAAGTGGCAGCATTTCTCAGATCCTTTGTGGATTTGTGCACACAGAGTTTCTTAAGAAAAGGACGGAGACAAGGAATCAAGGTCATTATGAGACGTAATGCAGTCCAAAGCAATCTGTAATTCTCTCCTTGCCTGCTCTGCTGCAGGATGGCAGAGAATAGCTGCAGGCATACTTAGCTAGATTTTGTTTCACTGTAAGAGGGAGTGGCAGACTGCTGAGATCACAAAAGGGATTTTTTTGTTTAAACACAGCATCTACTGAATAACTTCTCAGATAGAGTCCCCTTACCTTTTCAGTCAGCAAATGCCCTGCTTCCCAGCTGATCTTGGAGGAGCACAGAGAAGAGTGTGGCCTTTATTTTATGACATGTAGCCAACGAACTTACAACATTTCTTTCAGAGATGAATTCTGTTTTTACAACTTCCACCTTAGAAGTGAGATTGCAAAGTGATAAAGGGAAGTCTCCATGCAGATATATCTAAACTGAAGTGGAAAATGAAATTGATGCAGAACACACCACGCTGTTAAGTGAAGTCAGAAGCTGGCTGTGAATGATCCTGGGTACACTGGGAACACCATGATATTCCTCTTCCTGCAGGAAATCCCAATGCAAAATGAAAACTGCTTGAGTCAATGGATAACAAAAGATGCAGTTAGCTCATTCTTCTCCCAAACGATGTCCAAGTACTGGGAGTTTCTTCTATCCAGCACAAACTACAATCAGAAATAAAAGAGACACAATTTGTAACCTGACAACAGAATATTAGGGCTTGGTTTTAGGAATCTCTTTGAAAGGAACGCAACTGTGATGAGCTCTGTTGATAAAACATCCTTACTTGGATACTGCCACATTTATAACTTATGGTTAGCATAGGCTTCTGGATTTTCCTGAATAAGAATATCAACATTCTCAACATGTCATTTTTTCATTGAGAGAGTGCAAGTAATCCACACATGGTAGGAATAAACATTTTTGTTTGGCCTATGAAATTGCAGGATATGGGTATTCCTGTTTTGAAATTCAATGAAACAAAATAACTACTTTATGTTTCGATGCAGACATTTCTTAAAGATCCTCCCTTCCCGCACTAAAATGGCATTTTACATGTATGAGGAATACCAAACCTCATCAAATATATACATCAGACCTAAAAGGTGGCCATATTTCCAAACTTTAATTTTGTTTTGATGTCCTGTTCTCCCATCTCATTTTTCATTTGCAGTTGATGAGAATTTTCTTTTCCTACTGCAGTTTTTTTAATGACTTAGTGTTCTATTGCTCTTTCCTAGAAAGCTTAAAAGGTTTATAGACCAGGAATTTTTTAATTGGTTCTACTATTTTCCTCAAGAAAGGAGGGATGATGTCTGACATTTTTCATTTGGACGCAGTGCACTTTTATTTAAAGTTAAAGAAAATGGGTTTGGCAGTTCCTTTTTAATCCAATCTACTGCTTCGTGTCCTCGAAAAGAAAATTGGAGAACATGGCCACAGTTGGCATTTCATGATAGAGTCCATTTTTCTTCTTTTGAGGATGCAAACAGTGGCTGACATTCCTCAATTAGGTCCTCTTTTTTCCTATTGATAATGAATTCTTTTATGTGGCTTTCACTTTAAGCTGCTCTATAACATGGACTGCTCAATACAGTGAGTCTGACAAGTAACTAAGCTGATGTGAATAGCTGTTTGTTATAATTTCATAATATTTCCTGTAATTGCAAATGACACCATCCTTTGTTCTAATACATATAGTTGGGAAATTTGTATTTATTTGTGTAACACTCAATAAAATCATTCCTTTACTGTAACACAGACAATTATAATAATAGATTTTCCCCCACTGTTTAGCAACTGATTTTACAGACAATTAAATTACACTAATGAATAGATTAATCAACTTTAATGTGAATCAATATACTTGTTTTCACTATATTTTATTTAACAGCAAAATATGTCAACTTCACACATGTGTAGTAAAATATCTACTAGCCATTTATATCAATGTCTATTATTCAATTAACCCACTTCTTATGGATAATCAATCTGCATTAATTTGGCTAGGGTGTTCACTAATCAGATTAGGAATGTGCACATGCACAAATCAATTGTCTTTTAAAAGGCATGCTAGAGGAATCACACAGCACTGGCTATGCTGATTGTGCCTATCTTTTTAGTAGAAATAAAAATAAAAAAGTTACCGCTATGCTGCAACTTGAAAGTTTTCACAATTTTCATTTATTTTCTGCAGCGCCTGTTAGATATATTTATGCAAATGTCCTAATATATGTGTTACAAATAAACTTGTAAGGAAGTTTGCTCTGAGGTCTATTTTGATCAAACCTAAAAGCATGAGCTTCCTTTTTGAATTCACCTTAAAGCCTAGAAGTTATTTCACCCAGCAACAATATCAAGGATTTTTTATTGGCATGTTCGTTGATTCAAAAAGTTTTCAAAGAACTAAAATAATTTTATTGTGGCCATGCAACAAAATGATCTGCCTTATAAAAGAGTTTTATGGTCTTTGACCCAAGGAGCTGTCACACTAATAAATGAGGAGAAGGTCCAAGATTCTTTAGGCAGAGTGGCTGTGCGATGGGTTCAGAGCAGTTTGTCTGTCAGCCCCCAGTAAAGCATTTACCCTCCCATCTCTGCTTTGGTGTAACTTCTCTCATCAGTGCTGCCTTCACCAAAGGATGGGGTTGCTGAAGCTCCTGTGCTGTCCCTGCCCGTTCATTCCCTTGGCAAAGCACCCGAGCTGCTTCCCAACGCCACGCAGTCCAGGAGAACCAGGGTGCCTTTTAACAATCTTACACCTCTCAGGACCAGACTTAAACATGATCTATCAGCTTTTGAAAACTGTCTGGGTTTAAGTGGTCAGTAGGCAACATTACCTAATATTTAGACTATAATAGGAAGCTGCTATATATAGTTTTTTTGGAACATACCATAACCAAAACAGCCTTAGTGAGTTCTCTGACCAGCATGAGATTTGTCTAAGGAAGGACCAATCAAAGTAAAATAACATCCAGGCTTATGCAAATAGTTTTCTGATTAAGAACCAGATTCTCCAGTAGATGACTAGCAGAAAAAAAAAAAAAAAA
>VZRO01005011.1:934170-1047392 GCA_013397915.1 Daphoenositta chrysoptera
AAAAAAAGAAAAAGAAAATAAGTTCATTAAAAAAATAATATCAGTTATAAGATAGCTAACTTTGGATACTTAAAGCAGAAAGTATTTTCAAGCTTATGTGTACTCTCTTGCAGTGTGAACATATTTTGGAGTAGCATCTTTTTCAGAAGACAAGGTGAAGGATAACCCTCAAGGGCAGAGTTGCAAGCTCTTTTAAGACAAAATAGAAATGCCAATCAAAGTGCAGATGGTTTTTCTCCTGAGAGGTGATTATTTTTTCATAGATCCTTTCCTAGAAGGATGGCTTAAATACATCAACTAAACTTCATAGTAGCAGTGTAATAGTAGAAACCAAAAGGAAATATATCTCAGGCATAGCTCTTCTCAAGCACTTTAAAAATACATTTTCACTCCTGAATCAAAAAAAAAAAAAACCCCAAACCCCCCTAAAAACCCCACAAACAACAAAAACAACAAAAACTAAACAAAACCAAACACTGCAACTTTTTTCTTTCTCTGTGCACTGGAACAAACTTAACTTTGCATACCTGATGAATCTTAACTTATGGTTGTATCTCCACTCTAACACATATTTTCTGAGGCAGGTCTTCTTTTTCAGCCATGTAAAAATGTTTAACTAAATGTTAAGTTGCAGAAATAATAGCCTAAAAAAATAATAAAGGAGTTGTACAGAAGCACTGATCTCAGATATATCTATTTCACTTATGGATTAATGTTATTTAACAAACTGCCTGACAAGGAAAGAAATTATATTCCATTTATATTTAATAATTTTTATTATTTGGTTATTTGTCTATTAGATTTGAAAGTTCTGCTTTTTAAAGTATAATTTTCAGGAAAAATATTGGTAAAAATGACTTGGAAAAGATTTATATGCATCAGTTTATGTTGACATCAAAACCCCCAGATAATCACAGTGTAACTAATTGTACTTCAGTAAATTACTTTGTTTACAATAAAGAAAAGATTAAACTCCACGTTATGGATTACTTGAGTTGAGAAGTTAAAAAGAGTAGGGTTGATTTTTTTCACTAGAGACAGAATTTTCAATAAAAAGAAATATTTCTTTAGTAATTGCTCTTAATTCTTAGAGAAAAGGGAAAAAAACCACCAAGAAAACTCCAAAGACTGTGTTATGTGTTGGACAGGTTAGGCAAGTTTCAGTTCTTCTTAGATTTAAAAGTTGCTGTTAAACTGAGCACGTCCAGAACTGTGAATGGTATTGTTATAGAGTCACTCTGATGAATCTATAATTTTGCTGTGGTAAGAATTATCTATTATTTCTTACTTTTAATGGTCATAAGATTAGTTGCAATTCATGTAGATTTATAAAGCCACTGAAGACTGTCTCCATAGATTGAATCTATACAAGTCACAATATAGAAAAAAAAAAAAAGCTGCAGAAATATGCCTCAAGAAAAAGTTCTTGACAAAATTGCTCCTAGCACCTACCTCTCTAAAATAAAACTTCAGCTACCACTGCCTCTATATTAGGGAAGCTTTTATAATCACATGAAGAAAACAAGATAGCCCACAGCTTGTCTAACCTGTTATATTAATTCCAAAATAACCCTGCAAATCTTGCAGACACGTACTCAGGCCAGAGTTTTAAGGATATACAGGTATTCTATACCCTGAGGAACTTCACATGGGAATACTTATGCTTTATGTCACTTTCCTGATAATCAGACCCACAGGAAGGCTCAAAAATTATATGAAGAGAGGAAATATCTCTAAATAGACTTTAAAAGCTGAAAAGCCATGATAATCTCAAACCCTGTAAGACACCTGACTGCTCATCGAGAGCATTTAGCTCTTCTGAACTTTTAAATCATTCCCCTCCTCATCTCCAGTAAAAGTCCCTCTGATAGTTCAGATCTTGAAAATCTGACTTGAAATATTGACAGATGCGTTTTGGATTCTCATTCTCCATGATCTGGACATACCAGGTCTCTCAGCTCCTGAGAAATGATTGCAGCTAATACTGAAATTCTACTGCTAAAACTATTCCAGTTAGTGTGAATTCATACCAGTTGGAACAGGGTCCCTCATCTCAGGTGGCTGCTTTGCTACTTGGCCTTATGGAAGAGATGAGAGCTGGCTCCTGTTATGTGTCTTGTTTGGATTTCATATTAACTATCCATCTAAGGGAAGATGAATAAGTAGTCCACTAAACCAAAAATAAAGCTTTTCCAGATGAATAATTTAACAGTTAGATGACAGAATTAGATTTGCTTCCCTAGGTGGTGCAACATTTCATGCTCAGTTGTGGAGCTCCTTAGTTTTAAGAAGGGGCCTTGGAGGTATCTCCACTCATAGTTCTTTTCTTGTTGGCTAATAGCTATGCCTCTATTCCAAAAATGAGAGACTTGTTTGAATTGCTGAGAGCTTACAGAATCTAGGATATAGGTTTTGTAAGACCTGTAACGACTCATAAGAGAATGGCACCAAAAGTTGTTACCATTGTGGTGAAAATCAACAGAATGTGTGATTTGAGGAATCACTCCTACTGTTGGACATTTTACAGTAGCTAGCTGTTAAATTTTTATTAAACTCCTTCAAAAATATAGAACCAGGAAATTTCTCCTGTTTTGACATTGCTATCTGATTATTTTGGGGAAGCATTTCAACTGAAGGCAAGAGGCATGACAAAAATAGCAAAAAAAAATTGTAATAGAAAGACTACACCTAGGCTGAATGGTTATATCCAAGAACCTCCACTCCACACTGCAAAAGTAAGACTGAGAAACTGAATGGAAAGAATACTTTAAGAGGATTTTATGATGTGCAGGGATGAAGAAATAGCTTAAGAATCTCACAAATGTGTTAGTTTTCACCATGAGCTAATCATAAAAGCTGAAATGTTCAAAACTTTAAAAAACAGTGCTCTAATGAAGCAGAGCAATGAGTGGCTAGCAAAATGAGGAAGCAGCTGATTTTACAAGATCAGTGGCAGCTGGACCTGTGCCTTGCCACCCAGCAGGAAAAGTGACAGGACCTCCAGACTTGACAATCACATGCTGTGAGTAAGATGTTGCTGCAGAAGGGGGAAAAGCAACCAGGTGGCCCAGAAGCTGCTCAGCTAAATTCAGCAAAGCAGACTTAAAAATGCAGAATTCAGCTGTATTTTTAAGTTATTCCTGTTGATGCAGCTTTTTTTTTTTTTTTTATTTCATTCAGGTTTTGAGTTGTGGTCTGCTGAGCATCAAAAAGTCTCAGTTTTTGAGGTCATGGCTTACAATGGTGTTTAGAAGATGTTTCGTTAAATTTGAACCTACTCCTTTTTCTTACTAATTACTTGAGGCAGTTAAAAAGTATCAGGAACATTCAGAACATGACCAAAAATGCTGTATGAACACAGACAGCTAGGAATTAGGAATTCTGAAGTTACCAGAAATAGTCTGGATAACATTTTTTGACGCAGCATCCAAATTTAGACAATTGCAATATTTTCCTTCCTGCCCCAGGACAACTCTTAAGCCCCACTGTATTCATCTTCAGTTTACAACTTCTGCCCCCATTCTAATTGATTCTTCTGTTCAAGATGATGACATTCCCATTATTCCATTATAGACTCATTAAAATCACAGAAATACTACAGCGAATGAACTGAGAGATTTTCAAGGGAAATAAGGGCAACTGAGTACCCAGTTACTATTCAAAGTCCATAGAAGCTGGGTCCTTGACCTTTTTTATGTCATTTCATTCCCTCTTCCCATAACTTTAAGCTCCATTTCCTTTGGACAATTTTTTTTCTTAGTACAGAAATAGAAAAAAACAACATTTGAAGCAATGGGAATAAAAAAAAAGGAGACTTTTTCTAGTTTTCTGAAACCAAAAAAATTGTCAACATCTGCTGCAGCTTACTTTGTATGACCTTTTCACTCTGCTTTCACTCATATGAGAGGAAATAGCATAGCAAGTAAATATACTGCTGTTGATCTGGAATACCAGTGATGTCAATGTTTGTGGTTATCAAGAACACAATGAATGCCCTTGACACTTAAGGCTATAAGAAATGAGGTTTTTTGAGTTATTTTAGTTTCTTGCTTCATTCTTTACCAGGGCATTATTAAAACTGAAAGCTTCACAATTTTCTCATTCAAAGACCTTTTCAATAGTTAAGAATATGCTTTCAAGCCATAACTGTATCAGGATGTGTGGTTGTGCCTTTGTCAAGAAAATACATACACATTCTGTTTGTGATGCTGTCTAAAATCTTGACAGCTAAAGAATTTATCTTTGGAAGTGTAGATTCACTTCTGCTGTTAGTTGCAAGTGAGTAAAAGCCTCCCTTTTATAGGTTGGATCCAGTGCCACATTGATTATGCAAATAGCCTTTGTGAGTGCCTCAGGCATGCATTGCTGGAATTGGAAGGCAAGTATCTCGGAAGGCAGGCCTGAATTTTGAAACCGGTGAGTTGTTCTTATATTCTGGCATTAGTAAATTATAAGCTACTGAGAAATAATCTACTGACAAAGGTCTCTGAGGAGGCCTTGTAGCAGCATTCGTGTACCTAAAAGGGGCTGCAAGAAAGCTGAAGAGAGACTTGTTCCAAGGTCATGTGGTGATGGGACAAGGAGCAATGGCTCTAAAATGAAAGAGGGAAGGTTTAGATGAGATACCAGGAGGGAGTTCTTTGCTGTGGGGGTGGTGAGACGATGGATCAGGTTGCCCAGGGCTGTCGTTGCTCTGTCCCTGAGGGGTCCAAGGCCAGGTTGATGGGGGGCTCTGAGTGGAAGGTGTCCCTGCCCATGGCAGTCAGCTGGAACTGCATGGTATTTAAAGTCCCTTCCAACCAAAACCATTCTATGACACTGATTCTGTGAAATCTGTTCCCTTTCTCCTACAAGGTGCAACTGGCTCAAGATGTCTTAAATACAGATTGTCCTTACAGGAGAGGCATGTTAGCAGTGTTCATAGTGTGAGATGGCATTTTTAATTTAAAAACTCTTTTTCTCTATGGGAAAAAATACTCATTTTAATTAAAAACAAAAAATGAACAAAAAAACATAACAAAACTGATTTTGTTGAAAAAGATTTTATTAAAAATAGTAAGATAGTTGTCCTGAATACCTCTCTTTCTGTTCCTCACTACCCCAACCCTACCTCAGTTTTCTATTTTCTATTTTTATAAAGGAAGAAAGGTCAGAGAATTTGGAGATTAATGTGAGGAAAATAAATAAAGAAAAAGACATCAAAAAGAGCTGCTTCTGGTCAGCTCTCATGAGGATGATGCTATCCAAACTATTGCTTCTGCTGTGGAACTTCTCTCACTTTATTACTGGTCTTCCAGAAATGTCAGGCTCTAAAGATGATTTCTTTGGGAGAACAAATGAAGATTTTGCCAACAAAACAGAGATACACCTTAGAGAAAAAAGATTAATGAACTACTATAAATTTCCCTGTAAGAAAAGCAAGTTGTATCTTCACAAACTTGAAGGCAGGGAGCTACTGAGTGGAATTTAGAAACTATTCTGTGAGATACTGAAATGTTAAAGGTTCAGGGCTCAAAAAATTGTTATTTGCAAAAGCAGCAGGTGCTTGCTGAGGCCAGGTTTGCACCTCAAAGCCAAAGAAGAGGAGCATAAGCAGGAATGGGATGGGGGTGAAAATAGTTCTGCTGAGCTAACACACCTGAAAATTGAGACTGTCTGGTATTGCAGAGAAAGCAAGCAGGAGGTACCATTTCACTCAGCTCAGAGTCTTCCACTTATGGTGGCAGCAAGCATCACTGGAATGACCTGACAGGTCTGCGTGAATGAATAGGATAAGTCTGTAACCATCCAACAGGATTGCAAGTTATGATTTTTGTGAAGTTCTAGTGATGATAAAAAATTATCTTAGGGCTGCAGAGAGAATGTTTTAATAATGAAAAGTGTGTATAAGAAGAATGCAATATTTTCTTGTATTACTTTCAAAACAATTTAATGACTTTTTCACTTTTATGTTATGATTATGCGGTTACATTAATTTCCACAAGTATTTAGCAACTTCTGCAACTATTTTGTAGTGTATGTGACTGTAATCCATATAAGTTTTGGAATCTTTCTTAGAATAAGGGTTTTATAATGTGTTAGGCAAGAGATTGTCATTCATACTGGAAAGATGCAAGAAATAAATGCTATCTGTCACATAAAGCACTTCCTTTTATTAAAGATCCATAAAGATCCTTGGAAGATAAGACATTTCAACTGGTCCTTAATTTAGTAGAGTATCAAACTAGTCAAATACTCATTGAGAAATTAGTTTTTTACAAGCCACATAACTAACTGCAAGCCAGCTAGGTCAAGAAGAGACTAGAATCTATAATAAGGCCAACTGGAGTGAGTATGAAATATTCTATGAAAATCTGGGTATTTTTGATGCCTCATTATCCACTGGGATTGAATCAGGACTTTTTGAAATACTTTGCAAAAGAAATGACAACAATGAAGCCCAATTCAGAATAACTAAGTTGCTAATCGCTTCAGACGTGAAAACTCCGGGTGAATTTCAAGCTGCACTTCATAAGGTAGTGGGCTACAAGGTATTCTGAGATGAATATTTCTCAGCATTTCCATCTGGAACTGTTCCACTTCATATCAATAATTAAATGTTTATTGGAGCAAAGAGGTGAACTACTGACTTCCCCTTTCCAAGTGAGTGCCTTGAACATTGTCTGTTGAATATTGCTGCCGTCTTTGGCCAAGTGAGCAGGTTACTAAAGATGGAATAGCACCAGGAAGAGCTGCTAATAAAGTCTCACTCTCACTGTCTCTCTCCAGTGCTCTGGCAAAGCGATGAGTGCACATTTGACCCTGCATGAATGTTCTTCTGTTAAGTATCAGTGAGAGTTCAGAATTATTTTAAATCTCAGAAATAAAACATCAGTTGTGATTTTAAATTCTGAAAGCTTGTGATTTGTATCTTGAAAACTCATATCCAAGATATTTTAGAAAGAGTAAGCATGCTGCTTTATTAATGATGAAAAACCTATAAATGGAAAATTATTTTCTAGACTCAACCTTGAAGCTAAAGAAATGCTACTTTCCATTGCAGGGAACTAACTTGAAGACATTTTTATTATTTTTAAAAACATACTTGCTAGAAAACATATAAGAACTGTACATGATCTCTCTCTTCTTCATGCTCAGACCAACCTGGCTATATAGAATTCCTCTGAATTCATACCTGAATTTGGTGTGGAAATAGAATGTACTGAATGTTTGGGAGAAGAGAATGTTCTACAGAAGCAACACATGGAATATGACAAATAGTAGGTGGCTTTTAAAATAAATTTGACAAGTGGAAAAACAAACCTAGAAAAAAATTCTTGAGAAACTTAAACAGTAGGAGACTTTTAAGAAAATTCACCAATAACAGTGAGACAAGAATAAGTTAGAAAACCAACTGCTAGAAAAGCTAAGCAGCAGGAAACCTAGCAACAAAAGAGTAGTAAAACAAGAATAAGACAGGGAAACAGGAACTGAGGAAATTCAACCAGTAAAAGATTTTAGACAATTTAAAGTAGCATTTATACTAAAGTAAGCCAGGAAAAACAACAGCTGTGAGAAGATAAGGAAGATCATGGTGAAATCAAAGAAAAATTCCTTTTCTTTGAGGAAAAATACTTCAGTTCCTTGGCATGGACCTTGGTATGTATCCTGTCAGGCTCAGATAGTGACAGAGAAGAAACTACTGTACAGAACTGCTTGTGTGGAAATGTCACTTTCAAAAGATAATGCTGTATAACAGTTTCCAAGGTTACGAATAGAAAAAGGAAGACATATACATAATGTTTGTTTTATGTCTTCAGAAGATTCTCACTCTACATGTGGCTGGACTTTTAAGTAAAATCAGCTTCCTCATACTCTACAAAGATTTCACAGAAGACCAGCATGTACTGGGAGAGCTCATTAACTTCCACTGTACACATCAAAGAAGCCTTGCCATGAGAAAAACCAGCGTGGTTCCAAACAAGGAGATAGCAGGCTGGAGGAACAAGCAGTGAAAATCAAGACAAAGCATCAACCCAGGGAAACAAAGCAACTGGAAGAGTAGATTAGGAGTAAAAAGTGGTTTCCTTACTTATTTCAAGAAAAGAACCGTTATACCAAAACTTCAGTTTAGGAAGGTAGAGCTGGAGTCTAGCAGGATAATCAAAACAGATTTACATGAAGATGGTTTTTGTCATGATTCATCCAAGCTTTAAGCAAGTTGCTTAAAATGTTTTTGCATGCTGGGGAAAAGTGCAGAAATGTCCTCAAGTTTTCCTTCCAGGAAATATGTTTATATTTCAGGTATTGAGGCTGGCATGCAGCCATGATGTCACCAGGGTGGCAAACTGCAAGAATTTGCACGGGAAGTAACTCGTACATCTCATCTGCTGCACCTTGCTGTGCAGACAGCACTCGCAGCTCTGGATTCAAGTGCAACGGGAAGAGGCTGCCTTGCACAGATGCAAACTTCCATGTATAATTTTGTGGGGTGTATCTTACCTCTGTTGTGAATGTGGTTGTTCCTTGCCACCAGATTAACATTTTTGACATTATCTTAATGACAGACGTGTGGAGAAGCCTGGGAAAATGAAAGGATACAAAACAAGAGAAGTCAAGAATATTTTTAATGATAATTTTCCTTCAGAAAAGTACCAGACTGACTCCTCATATATAACTGAATTTTTTGTTTAGAAACATCATTTAGTTGGGATAAGTTCTGTGAAACACTAGATAAGAACTAAAAATGAAATTTTATGGAAGGCAACCCACCCTAAATACCATAACAAAAGGTTTTATGGCTACATTCTGAAACCCTCCCTTAAAAAAACCCCAAACCTGTGTAATATTGTATACATAAATATAAAACATAAAATATTGTTGAACTCCAAGTGATATTTCCTATCTGACACAGAATTGTTCTCAACAGAAACACAATAACAAGCCAGCATATTTAGAATTCATTCTGATTGACTACAGACAGAATTCATCAGAAGTACTTCAGGCCAAAGTGATCCACAGCTGCTAAGATTCTTGTTTTTTTCCTGCCTGTGCAACACGGATAAATTGCACACAGTCTCCCCTGGGAGAGGGGACTTGCAAAAGGAAGAGGGGTGTCCTGCAAACCCCTGTTCCTGTACTCCTTTGCAGACGGACAAAGACTAAGCCTTAGACTTTATCTTTTTTTCCTCTTAGAGCTGTAGAAAATACTAACTTTCTGTCTTTTAACTTCTCAAAGATGCAGGTTTCCCAACTTTTCATTAATGGGTGAGAATATGAAGATCAGTCTAGGAAACCTATTCAAAGTGAAATAGAGTAAGCATTTGAGTAAAGGTATAGTAAGAGTTAGGGAATTGGGGAATATTATTTGTGGAGGGGATCTCAGAATACAACAGGGCAAAGTTTTCAACACTCTGCTCAAGACTAGGCAGCACTGAAATGATTCACATGTGTGTTGTGTTCCCATATTGTGTCTTTTTGGTTGAAATAAAAATTCTACCATTTTCTAAATAATGGATTTGGCTATTATTATTACTGGTTTTTTATTTGAAATATTTGAATTTTTTTTTTTTACATGTTGTTTGAATTTAAAGAGTTAAAAAAGCATTCCTGATCAAAGCACTTTGTCAGCTTCTACTGGTTTGATATGCTAGGGGGTTTTTAGCTTAATTTTTAACTATCAATAATATTGCTTCATTTCTCACTGTTAAGCAGAGTGACTTGTCATTGAGTGTGAAGGGCTCAGGGGGGCAGAATAGGTGGTTGTGCCCAGATATAAGAATACAGAAGTACACAGGATAGAGAGCAAAGCTTTGATGTTGTAATTTTTCTATGGTTTGCTAACAGATAGAAGGCAGTTTACTCTCTCCATCTGACCTATTATCTGTGTGGGTGCTAGTAGGTTTTTGGCTGATCAGCTGGATAAACATGGATCTACTTCGGCATGAATGAAACTAAATGCAATCTTATTGCTAATTTCGTGAGAACAACAGCATCTCTCCTTGTCTGAAACGGTGTCTTTTCTTAGCTAAATTACTTTTTAAGGTTGAAGACATAAACTCAACTACTGAAAAGTAAAAAGCATATGTATTTGGCAAACCATTATTTTTCTTCCCATGACTTAGGACTTTTCTTCAAAGAAAACCAACAAACTATACTCATATACACACCACCACCACAAGACCACAACACAACAAAAAAATAAACAATCTCTCATTTACAGCCGTAGTTTCTAAGCCCTTGAGAAAAGACACACGAATCCATGGGTGGACAGACTTTACGTAGGGGTTCTAAAGACTCAGGCCAAATTGACACCCGAGGAATAGAAGGAATAGAACAATTTACTTTTTCCATTAGGAAGAGTAGTCACTAGACATTTATTAATTTTATTAAAGAGTTTTCAAATTTGGGGTTGTTTTTAGAGGAAATTCTTGATAGCCTTGCAGAGCAGCATCTTTTGTACATTCTGGAGGAAATCTCTACTAACTGATTTCTTTGGTCTCTGCCATTGGGGTACTAATTATAACAAGCTTTAGAGAACAAGGGATATTTCCCTGGTACCTAGTCCAAACAGACCATGCCTCTGGCTGCTCCTAATTCTGAGTCTCAGTAATAAAAGGAGACTTGTGGTCATATCATTTGTAGCAATCAGGATAGAAATGATTTGGCAGAACTGATGGAGTGAATTTGCGTCACACTATAATTTTATCCTTAAGTTACTAATTGGTCAGTGCCGTGTTCATTCCAATTACTGTTTTTTGTTTCTGTCTTATTAATATGTACTGACAGAAGAGAAGAGTGACTTCCCCCAAGGGCGGAAAGGCCAACTTGGAGTCTGGAGTGTGACTGCTGGATGACATTCACAGGATCTCTTCACGGAAATACTGCAGGACTGGCTCTGCATGCCCGGTCTCCCTCCCAAGAAGGGACACCAAATCCAGGTATAAACCTTCCTCTTGGTGTTGGTGCCCTAAAGCCTTCCATTCTTTTTGCTGCAATTTACAAATCTGTCACAAAGATTCCTTTAGATCAGTTTTGGAAATGCTTAAGAACATTTAGAGCAATGCAACCATAGTGAGTAAATAGCAATAAGTGAAATTGTCATCATATCTAATAGTACTAAATTATATTTAAATGAAACTCCACAGCCAAATTAGTACTTTTTTTTTTGTATTTTCCTTTAAAATAGGACTACAAATAATGATAATGTTGATGCATTGATTTCAGACACTTACTAAATATAAGATTTAATTTTTTATTTTAAATTTTAAAATTGCCTTTAAATTTGATTTTTTAAATCTTCATATCTTTATATGTGATAATTCAAACCCTCAAATGTACAGACCTCAAATATTCATCAGTGTTTTGAAGAAAAATTTTCTTTCAATTTGGATACAGATCCATTTTATAATTATTTGCAAACAGAACTTTCATTTTAAGCAAGATATGTTACTATACACAGTTTAGTTTGCATCTTATTGTGCTATTTTAAGAATATATTTTAAAAACACCTTAAACAAGGAAAATTAGCCACCTAAACAGAATTTTAGTTCAATGGGCTTTCATTTGCTACTATTTGCCTACAAATGTTTGTGGAAAATGGGCCCTAATATTCCTCAGACTGGACATCATCCTTTTAGCCTCCTATTTTCAAATAAGTCTTCTCTGATTCCCCTCAACTTAGTAAGTTGAGATTTTGTATTGAAATATAACTTCTTTTCATCTGTTCTCAGGACATGGGTATTGTTTTTCTTTCTTTTAGTATATACTCTTCAAAAATGCACATATCAAAGTCTTTAAAACAATACATAAAATGCAGAAATAATAAAAAACACTTGGGTAAAAATCATAAATTTAAACAATATAATCAATAACAGATAATATTTAATTACATTAAAATGTAAAGGGAAACATCTGTCTCCTGAAATCAATCAATTTTTTGACCCTCCTTTGTCAGCACACCCAGAGATGGCTTCTCCCTTCTGACTCTTTTCTGTCTTTTTCTCCTTCCCCTAGGCCCTGTCTTTCAAGGCCAAACCAGAAATCAGCTCTTTTGATATGCCTGTCATATCATACTTCCCCACCAAGGTGTCTTTCCAGTTGTTCTGGTTTATAATATCAAACAATCACTTCAGCCCATCACTCTTGGTGGGGAGATCCATAACGAGTTTCAGGGACATTTTTTTTCTTCTCAGTCTCAAGACAACTGTGTAATGTGAAGGAAAAGTTTGTTAGTAACTCTAATTAACCATTCAATATTTCAGTCAAGGAAATAGCCCCAGTTCTACAGAGTTAGGAAAATAATTTACAGTCTTTCATAAAAAATTCAAAAAATATCATTATTACACATTCAGTATCACTAATGACCTGTACTGGCTGATCTTATTCAAAAGATTTGGTCATATTTTTCCATTTTCAAAAAAGTTGTTCTTTCAAAAGCAGACACAGGGGTAAAGATGATACTCATTTTAAGACAAAACATGGTGACACTTCGATGATCCATGCGGGTCCCTTCCGACTCAGGATATTCCATGATTCTATGACACTGCAACTGACCTGTAAATGTGTTCTGTAAATGTGAACAAAGCACTTCTTGGGGTCACAGCTCCTCTTCTGTGGGTTGGACATAAATTTCCTTCAGTTCCGTGATTTACAGCACTAAGAGCAATAATTCTGTTCAAAATAAGTACGTGTTCTAGACAAAAGGCTGAATAAATTCCAAGTTAGGGAGACAGTATTTGGAAAGACAAGATGCTAAACATTGATTTACAAAAAATACCTACTTTTCATATAAATTCTTTTAACTCATGAATGGCAATGTTTTATATAGGAAGAATTATTTTCTTATTCAATTACAGACAGAACTGTGATGTATCCCAATGAAGCCATTTTGTTCAAAATCATCTGTGATGAGCAATAATTAATGCACTACTTTTTCTTCAAACAACATTCAGTCTCAGTCATAGTGCAAGAGTCACCATTTATTTCTCTGGTAAACTGCATCTGCCCACTCAGGAACATCTTTAGCAGACTTTTGAAGAGACTGGCAGCTTTGGGCAGTTCAGCTGGTTTTGCTGGCCCTGTATCCTGGGCATTTAGCATAGACACACCTCAGCAAATTGTGGGTGATCTAAAAAGCTGTGGCTTATTTGACTATCTAGGAGCAAATCAAATAGATTTGGCCCAGTAAGGCACAGCCTCAAGTTTCTCCTGTGCAGATGTTTGCTGCTCATCGTGTTGGATAGATGCAGTTTGAACGTGGATATCAAGAGCTGTGACACATTTAACCCTTTTTGCTCCTTTTAAGACAGGCTGCTGGCTGCTTCAGATGTCACAATACAATTGAATTTCTTCACTTCAAGATACACATTGAACATGGTTGAACATGTTCAACATGGACAGATTGAACATGGACAGATTAAATATCTGTCTCAATAATTTATCAAAAGGAAAAATTATATGAAATTAACCATTGCTGTTATTTAAGAGCAATTCTTTATCTTTGATATTTACAGTAATATTTAGTTTTTCTCTATGGTAGGAGACGTCTCTCAACATTTCTAAATTCAAAAGTCAGTATGTTACATAAACTGAGCAGTAACACATAGCTACAAAGGAGAATATTGCCCTTTGCTATATTTGTCCTAATGTTCAACATATAAGCTGCTAAGGACTCCAAATTCACACATTTTGCACTTATAAGACAGGAACATCCATAACACCGAGACCTGAAATCTCAATGCTGTGCTTCAGCAGCTTGTTAGTGTATAATCCTTGCACCCCAAAAGACAGATTGTTCAGTAAAAGACAGTTCTACGTGGGATGGAAAAATCAAGTAAGGGGTGTTTCAAATCCCCAAGTGCTTTGCTAGTGAAGGCTAATTTATGTAGTCAATTAATTATCTAAGAGAATCTGATGAAATATAACTTCATTTCAACTCACTCTTTAAAAATCAAGATCCTAAATGTAGTTCTTTTCTTTCCTGATTTTTAGATTTTATTCTGAGGCTGCAAACAAAACTAAAAAAAGTAAACCCAGCAGTTAATAAAATATTCTGCACAAATTATGTGAATTTTTCATTAATTTACTCTGAATGAAGGATGGAGGGCACTGGTTTTGAATAAAACATATGATCTGGTGATTAATCAAATCCCTTTTCTGATGGAAGCAATAATCTGTCTGGAACCTGAAGGGTATACAAGGACAAAAATGAATGCAGTGAAGAAAGTAGTATTCCCAGTCTGAAAGCATCTAACACTGACTTATTCAGGGAGGAAAAAAAGAATATATTTTCTTTGAAAAAGGATTCATAAATTAAGGTTAACTTTGGAGTAGATAACATTAGACATATGTGACCACTGTAATAATTTAGAGAATTTAACTCTCTATCATTCAATTTATCATTTGAGTAAAAACCTTTCTACTAAGCACAATATACCTTTCTTAATTTTACTTATGTATTTTTCATTTTTTGTATATCAGTGTTAAGCAATTATAAACATATTTGAATCAGTTATTCCCTGTAATTCCCAGCATTTTTTGCATGTGCTATTTGTTGGTCTACTACTTAAACTCCTAAGTATCATGCATTAAACCTTTATGAACTATAAATAAATGAAATCTTTAGTATTGTAGTATAAGCCAATGAACACCTTCATTTTAGCATCTTTCTTATTGAGTGTTGTTTTCCTCTAATCTCAGAAGATTAGCAGTTTGGAAATTAACACCAACAGCAAACCAGATTCTCCAATAGACAAAATCAGAATTATTATATTAAATCCATCCTTTATAGAAAATAGTAAATAAATCACAATGAAGTAGATGTGCCACATCATTAATAAATCAATATGAACTTCCATAAGTATAAGAGAAGGTTGTGTATTTCCAGGACATTTCAACTTCCTTTAAAATTTTTATTTCATAGGAGGTGGTCAGCTGCATAAACCAGTTAAAGGAAGCATATTAATTTGTTAAATCAATACGACTGTAGCTGAAGTTATTCATGTGCTTAAGTAACTTGCTGGATTCGAAATATTGAACCATATGCATTTCATATAGAGCTTGTACAAAAATAAATTCCTTATTCTATCCCTCCATTATCCAGATCAGTCCTCTCAAATGATTTTAGAAATGCTCTGACGATGTATTATATTTCTGGCCCAACAGATTTTGATTTGTACTGCTGGAGTCCTTACAGCAAACTGGCAAGTAGCAATTCAATTGCTGTTTGCTTAATACCTTTTGAAGATGCAGTGAAAATACTGATTTCTGGTTAACACTTGCCAGTGAAAATTAAAGCAGTGATGAAATAAGTCCTTTGTCTAAGTAGCCTTGAAATGCCCTTTTGTTTTTTTAGCATGGGGTAAATGAAAATCTTTATAACAATTATATCTCTTTAATTGTAGTTTAATTATACATGTCATTCTGTAAGAAGAAGAGAGTTTACCACTAGACATTTTGTGGATAATAGTTATTCTTTAGCTGATCCGCAGATTATTAGTAATTTCTTAGTTTTTTACTATTGGAGCAATGACTGGCAGATCTACAACCTATTTGCTAATGCCCATGCAGTGAGTAATGGCCACAAAGACAAACAGAAACATTAGTTCAGCATGAACTTTAAAATACATCTGCCTCAGAAAGGGCAACTGAGTTTCCATTATAGTATATCATAATGTTGTCAGCTAATTACCTTCAGTACCTTAAAATCTTTGACAGAAAAACATCTCTCCATCCTTTCCCAGTGAACACTTCATGTAGCATTAGTGATATAATGACACTGCATCAAACCCTAAATATTTTATTAAAACTTTATTAAAATTGCTAGCATTTCAAGTATTTGAAAGAAAACTGTTCAATGAAAAATTGTGTAACAATATAACACATGAGAAAGTATTTAAATCTTATCAGTGTTGAAGGAAAAACTGTTATTTCTCTGATTTTTTGATGTTAGACAAAGATTCAAGGTTTCTGATAGCACTGAAACAGATGAATTTAGTGGTTTTAGCGGTCAAACCAGTGGATTTAGTGGTCATTCTGTCAACTACTAATTAACTGCAGACAACTAAAAATCATGGAGTAAAAATTTTAATCAAAACTTAAGGTGAAAGATGTTTCCAACAACTGCTGCTTCTAAAATATTAAATTTTGAAGCCTATAAATACATATTTAAGCCCAATTAGGTTGCCTTTGAAGAGAATTTCTGTTTAACTGTGGCAACTCGTTAATATGGCATATCCAATGACAAGAAAACTCTTCTACAGTGAGGAAACAGTCAACCAGACTCAACTGCATTCATCATAAATACATGTCTTCATCAATTAATATTTAAAGAATGAGTAAAAGATGAAAACCACTTTTTAACGTGCTATTTCTTGCAAATATTAATCTAACAATTTTTTTAGGAGTCTATTGTGAAGATTACCCTTCTAAACAACTATAAAATGTCCACTACAGATGTTTTTTAGCCAGAGTCACCTGATACAGAACATTTATATAAATGTCAATGTGTAGCAATATAATCTGTACAAACAATATAAAATATTAGATTTTTAGAAGGAAAAATAGAACCAAAATCCTGTGGTAGTTTTCAATATTTTAATGATTAATAGGTTATTTCAAGGTATTTTAGGCTAAAGGACAATAGTATGTTATATATAATTCATACACACTAAAGAATATTGTAAGAAGTCTTATTTTTCCTTAGGGTTTTTATCAAATAACCTTCTCACATTTACTTTTACAATTATGACATTACAGAAGCCCTGGGAAAAAAATAAATAGCAGTTTAACAGTATCCCCTGACATTTACTTTTATTCTCTGTTATTCAGTTGCATTAGCTTGTTTAGCTACTGTGACATTTAATACAAGATATATATCTTATACATCTAGTTAGAAAGGTCTACCACATACTTAAGGGGATGATGACTAGGTTCTACTAATCTATGTTTTAGAAGCTTTTTATTCACTCTTCCAAAAAGCTATCTCATGGTTCAGATTATGAAAGCTTTTGCTTTAAGTCCAGACTTGATCAAAAGTACCTTGCCTAGCTGAAGCTATAATAGCTTTGGTATATTATCATGTTTTCTCCTTTCCTACTTTTCATTCCTTTTCCAAACACTTGCATAATGTTTTTCAGTTTTCTAATAGCACTGAGATTTCCTGATGTGGGATGAAAGGAAGGAAATGGCTAAAACGTTATATCCCTACAATACAAAAAGAAAATCCCTTTAGATTATAAAGCCTGTCATTTCACCATTTCATCATTTTAAGTCAGAATTCTTACAACCAAACTTCTTAAGCTGGCTCCTATAACGTATGACTTTACATGTGCCTTGGAAGGAATTACAGTGCAATAATACCCACTGAGATTTAATATTGTTCTTTCTGTTATTTGTGTTTATGTCTGAAATACTCTTCTACGACTGGTTCTTCATGGATGAGAAGATTGAGCAGTTGTCTCTTGAGTGCTTCCAGGAATTTGAAGGAAAACAGCATCCTCACCAAAATGCCTTCACATGGAAAGCTAAGCTAAGCACTTGCAAACTGCAAAGGTAGGATTTACCTTACCAGAGGGTGCTGCAGCAGGAAATCAGAGCTTTTTCTTAGAACAAATTCAAGCCGTTTTCTTACAAAAAAGTTAAATCCGAGTGTTTTTTGATTATATTCACCATTTCTAGCAGGAATCAATCTGGTTGCATTTGCAAGTGTATTTTGACATTTCCAAAACATCTAATTTACAGGCTCTGCCTTGTTAAACACTAAAGAGATCTGTGCCAAAATTACAGATTTCTTTAAAACAAATAGTGAAAGCTGTTTCACATAAGTCCAGCATGTTCTAAAGTTTACACACTAAAAAAAACCAAACCAAGCAAACAACAAACCAAACCAACAAAACTATTTTTGATTCTCTATACATTGTGGAAATATTATTAATTAGCTATGAATTGGTGTAACTAATAATCTGAGATAGAGAGCTAGCACTGATTGAAATAGATTGGAAAGTTTTGTTGGACTCACAATTATATTAATTTGTCCATTTGTGCAAAGATCAGCAATATAATGCTACCAAACTCTGCATTTAGTAAAATTAGTGTGAGTGCCATGAGAAAGTCTATTTAAAAGTTTTCAAATAAAAATGAGGCATGCTGTTTCTCTCAGATTTCAGGCACTCAGTCCCTAATCCTTGCTCCTCTCCAAGGTATGTCTCTTTTGTGTTGCAGCTTTTTGTAAGACAGTGACACAGTTCACTCTTAACCAGATAATGTTTTCTCAATTTTTAAAATTCTTTTGAGTAATTTAATTCAAGAGTCACTTCCAACAAGTTGCATTTGATGGTGAGTGTTGGGGAAAATGTGACTTTAGTGACTTAATTTGTAAATGACAACCACAATATTTCTAAGCATCCTTGTCATAAATTCTGGTTCTAATTTCTTCAGTATGACATTAACAGAAGCAGAAAATATTTCACCCCTTTCTGGGTAGAGACTGGAGTTCCAAATACACTAAAATAATGCAATCATTACAGAAAAAGAAAAGAGGGGAAAATCTTCTCCAATTTTATAATTTTTTGTTCTTTTGGCAAGCATTACCTTAAATTAGTGTTGCATGATTATTACCTGAAATCTGGGAAAGACTGAAGCAGTTTTTTACCCCAGGGAACATATTCAGCTTGCAGTTGACAGGTGACATGTACCCCTCTCTCTCCTACATAGATAAATTCATATTTATCTGTTATCTTTTTCATGTAATATATTTGGTTGGTCTACCAACCTGCCCACATCATTAGTTCACATAATGCTAAAAAGCACATTTTAATGCACTTGTTCTTCTCACATGTAAATTTAATGAAGGAGAGGCAGCCTGGAAATGAAGAGCCTTCTTCAAGCATAGTGCTTTCCCCTGTGTTATGTGGTGCTGTTAACAAATACACACATTTTCCCCACCTTCACTGGTGAATCATCCTTGTGAATAAACAAAAACTTTTAATCCCTCTGTACTTCTGTCTGCCACTCAAACTCACTTCCTTTCCCCACTCCCTCCCTTTTCAATTATAACAGCACAATATTGTCTGTCAGTGGAATATCTGGGCTATGTTTTCTGCATAACATTTTTAAGGTATGACCTTTCAATTTAAACAGGCAATACTTCCATTCAGATGTTCAACACTTTTCATCTCAATTACAGCATTATCCCTTTCCCTGGACTCCTAGAAAATACAATCTTGTCCCATTCATGTAGTACAAAGATAATTTTAATGTTTTACCACTCTGACCGTGTCAGCTCTCTTACCATAGCTCCAATACCTCCCTTTCTCTGCTTACCTTCCTGTCCTCATTACAACATACTTGCATCCATCACTAGAATTTTCTTTTAGATTTCACTCTCAGACTTTCTACCTTGCTATCTTTCTATTTTGCTGTTCCTTGTTCTCTGTTAAACCCCAAAAAGCTACCAAACCAAAGCACCTCACTGTAATCCCTAAATCTCTTGGATTCTGAGACATCAAACACTGTCAGAAGCTTTTATTAACTGTAACACTTCCTATCCTGAAGAGCTATAGCCCTGTTTCATTGAGCACATCTTCCTGTCAGCATCCAAGAAGATAATAATTTCTATTTAGATTGCTATCCTTCTTCGCTGATGGTTATAGCTCCTCACACTCCACCTTCTTCATGGCTGTGGCTTACAGGTGTTACAATGACTACAAGAAAGGTCTCTCAGGCCAAAGCACTTAAAGCTTGTGGCTGCCTCAGAAGTTGTTGATTACTGTCATGTCTAGTTTCAGTGAAGGGTGAACTGTATGCATTATTCCATTTAAATATTCCTTTCAACTGTGTCTGTTAATGTAACAGCTGATTTCAAATCTAAAATGGAGTGAGACACTTTATCGTGATTCATCAGGGGATGCACGGAGAGTACTGCTGTCCTTTGAGAGAAATTATAAATGGTCAGATTCATGCCATGACAACTTGTCTAGCAAAATATGGTTTGCAACACCCAAGCAATGAAAAGAATGCTTATTTAAGTTTCCAGACTACCACCTGAATAATAAAGAAATAAGTAACTTTAGAGGGAAAAAAAATCCAGACTTGGAGGAGTCCCAGAAGATCATTAGTTATAAAAGTCAAGTCTGTTTGTCCAGAAGATACCCTTTTCCAAAGAATGCAATGGTGGCAGGGAAAAATACAGAATGTGGGATCAGGTGTCTGGATTCTGCAGAAAAGTCAGCTTGACAAAAAGAGTAAAAAGGGTGATACAGATGTATACTTAAGTAGTAAGACTTACTTAAGTTTGTTATGTGGTTTTCGATTTTTTTATTTCTTCAATTGTCTTTCATAAATTTTTCTTGGCATATGGTGTATTCTACATATTATAAAGAAATGAATTATTTCCGTGTATTCATTTGACTAGAGGTGGGGTTCATTACAACCAGATAACCCCCTGGCATTATTAATCAAGCTTGTGGTGAAGCTGGGTTCTGGTGACTGAGATGCTCAGTTCCTTCAGCAGATATACTGGGTGGTAAAAGGTTCCCAGACAAATTTCATTGCTTGTTTAGTAGCTAATATCACAGGGACTAGTGGCAAATGAGCACTGTAGCAGATAAAATATAAATGGCATTTTATGAAAGAATATTTAAGGGCTTTTTTTACTGTGTTGTCACGCAAATAATGATGAAAGAAGAGACTTTCACGCCCAGATAGGGACTGTAGTAACAGTCACATACTGAGAGAATTAATGGATAAGATGCATTAATCACACAAAAACCATTTTTCCACTGAAATTCTTCTACAAGATGATTTTCTGCCAGGACCACTCTGCTAAGCCTGCCACAGACTTGTCACCTAAGTAGAAGATAATAAGATTCAGTCAAAAAGAGGTGTTTTTTCCCCCTCACTGCTGCCAGGATGTATAAAAGAAAACTTGGTTACGAATTTGATTGTATTTGGCAAATGTCACTTATTTCCTACCTACTGGTTCAGAAATCTGTGCAGGAGCACGAAGGACTTGGAAAAGAATATTCCCAAGGAGGTGTTATACCATATCACCTCACGCAGCTACAGAGATGGCTCTAATTTCAGCTGTGATGTCACCAATTGTCCCAAAGACATTTTGAGGAAGGATATCTCAGCACCAGCCATACACAGTGCTAGTCCATTATAATGGAATCCCTGGTTTGGAAATGTCTCTTCTAGCTGAAGACAGAATAGAAGGAAAGAAGGTGCCAACAGAAATTTATTAAATATAATTTGGGGTTTTTTTTGTCTAAACCAGCCACATGTTTGTTTTAGGCAGCATGTCACAGACTAGTCAGCCATTTTCATTAATTTCTTACACTTTAAGTAATCTCAATTTTTCTGTTTACAATTAAATTGGAAATTGCAAATATGTATTATTTTTGGATTGTGGGCAATACCTCTTCATATCTAATTGAATACACAGGCAATAATACAGTCTCTCTGTATTGTTGTTGCTGCTGCTCATAAACCAACGAGCATTTGTGGTTTATACCATCAGCAGAAAACCAAAACTGAATTACAGCCTAGCATTCAATCTTTGTGTTGTGTACAGAATTTGCCAGTTTTTCAGAAAGTGCAATTTAGAGACATGGGATCTAGAGACCTATAAAGTGTATTTCTTCATGTCAGTGCCAACAATCAAATTCTTGAGTATTCAAAAGAAAAACAAGATATAAAAACATTTCAAGGTATATCTAGAGTTCTGCAGATTGCAGAATGCTTTCATTAATTTTCTAGGAACTTGACAAAAACTACATTCCACATGATCCCTCCAGAGACAGCCTCAAAAGTTAATCATCTAAGAAGGGGAGTTGGAATAGAGAAAAGAATAGCAAAGATGAGGAAAGGAGGACTTCTTTCAGTTCACATCTTAATGATCTGTGGAAAGATGAGCAGCAAACACCTGACTTATAAACTGTGTTTTTAAAGATGGTGAAACAATTTACTTTCTCAACTTAAAAGAGAAAATATCCTGCCAATACGGTTTCATTTTCAAGAATGCATTTCAGAAGTTGCAGCAGAGAGTTAGAATCACAGAATACCTCATTTTATTTCTGTCTCTGCCACTGATTACTTGACAAATTAAAAGTTATTTGATCACAATCAAGTACCTGAAGTACCTTCAGTCTGGGAATACACTTATGATCGTATGTTATCAAGCTGCTGCAACAGTTGGCATTTTTCCAAAATTAAGCATCCTAGAACAATTACAGGAAACAGATGGATAACATATTCTGAATTAATGCTATGTATAACCTAGTACTGCACAGCACAAAGGACTGAACTGAAAAAGACTTCCATTCTTTTAGCACAGTTTTGGACAAACCATCTTGTGAGAAACTTTGTTTTGACATGCTTCATGGTAGATATTTCTTGCATGTTTCCAAACTAAGGTTGTCAACAACAGTAAAAATAAATATTCCGGTGCTGATAAACTGAACCTTTCAACAGGTGTCAGCTCCTGGACAATGGAAATGCAGCACTTGTTTAAAATAAAGAATGCCATGTAATGCTATAAGATTGTTCATATTGTTCCCAAGAACAATAGTTTGCAACAACAGCAAACAGTGAGATGTACAGCAGCCCTTGTACTCTTCTGGGTACCATATCCTATTATGCATAAGACAATAGCTTACAATTTAAGTTTGATGTGAAAAAAGTTTTATTATGTGTCAACGAGTGTGCATAATGGTGCAGGGAACCACGAGTGGAGAGTGGTACTTAATTACTCATTAAACATAGTCCTTGCAAGGATTCCTAGGGCTTGTATAGTACAAATACATGTATAAAAAGTTCATCAGCTTGAGTGGCTTTGAGTTGGTTTAAAATTTTCAAGAGAACGTTAAAAATGTGGTTGCATTTAAAATGCAACTGCAGTTCAATTTCAGCTGCAGTTAAATTAGGTTGTAGTTTAGAAATAACACATAAAATATTTCTCTTTCTCAGAGTTATGATTTACACCTATATAAAAGAATCATTCCATTCTCTTCAGTGTTAAGAATTTGAATTTTCCTAACTGTGTACTCCTCTTGTATGGCTGTGTATAATCAGAAATAGCAGATAAAAAGCTGTGTTTTTACCTGCTTTTTATCCCACAAACAACAAAATTCAAGAGTGGGATTACTCTGTAAATGTATCCATATGTACAAGAGCTGTAACTGTGTTGAGATGCTACATGGGATCCCCAAATGATTATTTAGTCAGCAGACACCTAAACTTTGCACAAACCATTTAAGAGACATTTGAAGGAAGAGATACCAGTTCTGTGAAAAATACGGAAGGCAGATGAATATTCCAATGTTTGATTGTGTTTTGCACAGGACAGAATACCTTTCTCTTTAACCACGCTCCTGCTCTCGTGCAGGTGAAGATCTTCCTCAAATCTCAGGCTTTTTCAAATCCTGCAGTCCTCTATCTGCCTTGCTTTCTTTTGCACATTTTGGTACTTTTCTCTTTGTAAAGTCTAAACCTCAATGAAACGGCCAATTCCAGTAGTCTGATGACCAGTGGAAACAAAGAAAATGGACACAAAAACATATGCAGTTAGGACTGGGATAAAAGATGGGATCTGCTAATATTTAAATCGAGGTGAAAAGTCTGGATGTTTCCAATCAAACATTGGAACATTCACATTTTGAAAAGCCTTTTAAGAGAAGAATAGAATTGGTTTGAAGGTATTTTAACAGTCACAGAGATTCATTCTCCTTGATTTCGAATATATCAGAAACTTCAGTGTTAAGAGGATACATTAGCAGCATATCTAAATGCCAACAAATAAGATTTTAAAAGAGAGAAGTAATTATTATATTTTTATAAATATAGAACATTTCAGGATTTTAACTCACCAACATTCTGAATATAACATGGAATTTTCCTTCCAATTGACAGTTTTAAATAGAAGCTATATTTTAAAATTACTCAAAAATGTGCAACTGCATGCAAAATAAATGGTAATATTGACACAAAAGGAATTTAAGTGCTTGTTGAAAGCAAGAATTAGGAATATTTATACATGCAAATACATGCTTATTGAAGAATCCAACTGCACATTCTTACAAGCAAACAATAGCTTTTAAAAAGATAAGGTATATCAAGGTGGATTGATCTGGAGACAAAAATGTTAATTGGCATGTAATTGGCATTGATAACCACTCATCTTTTCTCCAATTTTTTTTTTTTATGTAGAACTATGAAAAATATTTACCTCAATATGAAATATGTATCAGAAGAGTATAGGTTCAAATCTGAGCTGTATTTCAAGTAAAAGAGAATTAAACCTTTAGTGAGTATACATTTTTTTTCCTCTCTTTTCCTACCAGTTTATACAGTATGCTGACTGTCCTGCTTTTTATGTTCAAAACAATTGATGCCTCTATAGTGAAGATGAAATCCAATGACTTGCAGGCCCCACTTTTAGTTTTCACAAACCAGTAGACTGCACAAATAATTGCACCTTGAGCTTTGCATAATTTAATTTTATGAATCATGTTAATTTAAAATAGAAGTTTTCAAGCTCCAACACTTGAATAGCACATAAAAATTCCACTAATGGTCACTGAAAAGATGGAACTAGAAGGGTTCAAATTAAAGTAGGTTGTCTTGAATATTCAAAGTATACCAGCAAACCCGAGCTGTTCAAGAAACTTGAAATCCAAGTTTAAATCTCAAAGGGTAGATTTTAATTTATTATTATTATTTTAAGTTAGACTGAAGTACCATTATGAGAAACATTCTTACAGTTTTCAAGAAAAACTGCTGTCAGTTTTCTGAGGCTTAACTTTTTACTGGAAATTTTAGTAATGAAACAGCTCCTTATTCTTCAAAACCTGACCTTACAGGAAGTTTACAGTGGGGAGAGTTTAATAGTGGAAAGTTTAACAAGGTTTTCAGAGAAAGTTGCTGTCTGTTCAGACTGGTTTTTTTCTTCACAACTGTTATTAAGTAGCTTGGTAAATGTGGTATCCATACAGCACTAACTCAACCATATATTGGTATTATTATTTAAAAGCTGATGAGATGCTAGGTAGGTACCAGGGCAAGAATAACAATTTTTCTCCATGTCAGTAAGATTTCAAAAGATTAAATAATATTACATAGCAATAATCCAAGAAGACATTCTCCAGTCCGGTATGCTCTACTAACTTAAAAAGCCCTTGAGAACAAGAATTCACAGACATGGAGGATCATAAAAACATTGTATTGATGAAGAACTGGTCTACAGATACCCTGGTCAAGGTTTTATGCCAGATGATGACTATCTGGGACATTTTTTAGATATATTATATTTGCCAAGAATTGAACTATGAAATTACCATTTTGGTTCCAATTCACAGTTTAGGGCTGAGTCTGAGGCTACGTATTACTGTACAATCATTCCTTCCACTCCAGTTTTATACTTGGAAACCTGCTCCAAAGCCATTCAGTTTTCTAAATAGTTTTCTGAGAATGATCTTCATTCCTTTGAGTAGTCAGTTATGGGCAGGCGCCTTTGTGTTATTTGCATTCATTTATGTATGAAAAAGTAGTATGCAGTAGTATGTAAAATGTCTGCTAAATCAGAAATAGGGAAGAAATAGGGAACAGTGAGATTTCTGCTACCTGATATATCTCTTCCAGACTTGAATGTCCAGGTAAGTTCCAGTGCATGGTGCCCTTAAAATGAATCATTATTGGTTGTAAATCATGGCAGGGACAACTTCATAGTAAGACATTCAGCAAAGCTTCAGTCAGGATGCATGGCTTCTAGAAATTAAACTGAGGGGTTCATAGTGTATATAATCAGCATATGCTGCTTTGAGAGTAACTTTATGGTTCCCCTCTTAGTTCAGACACAAAGCATCTCAGATGTATGACTTTGACTGGGTAAGTCAGAGCAAAGTCAGGACAATGAAGATTTCAACATTGTCCCACCTTTCCCTAAAACACTCTACAAAATACACTACCAGGAGGCAACACTGATTCTTCGTCTCAAGTTTGCTGAGAGACAGAGGTATAACCTCTGTACTATTTTAGCTGTACCCTCCAACTACTGAACTTCTTGAAAACTGACAGAATTCTGTGGCTTAAACCAGCTTACCAGTGGCCTATGACATTTTAAATCTCAGCAGTTCATGGAGGGACAAAAACATGAGCGCTTCTCCAGATGAGTTGAAGTATAAGACACTTATATTCAATAAAAAATTCTAAATTGTTTTACCATAAAAGTTGTCTCAGTGCTATGCATGCTTTGCACCTTAAGAATTTCATAACAAGCAGTATTTTTAGGAATCCTACTTGGTTTACCACATTAGGGTATAAGCACTCCCTATCCTCTTTCTGCAATACTATCTTTATTTCATAAGCCTACAGGACATGGTTTCCCCTTTAATGTCACCTTCTCTCTGCTTCAGTATTTTTAGCCATCACTTATGTAATACACTGGCACAGAAAAGATGCTTCACTGTGGTGCCATGTAAATGCCAGCTGTGTTTCATCCCCCCACATGCCCCTTGAGACTGCCTCAGCCTGCAAAGAACTGTTTCCCCTTGACTCAAAATTATGAAGGAAAAGGAAGAAGGTTTGAAATAACATCAGCAATCTGACAGTTTTAGATTTGCATTCCTAGAATTTGCATATGTCCTATTAAAGCTTATTTGACACAGGTTTAGAATGTATGCATTGACAGTTAATTTACAGGGTTAACACTAAATGCAAGCTTTTTTATAATTAATCGTCACAAACTGACATCCGATATTCTTGATAGGCAAAGACAAGCTTTAAAAAAAAGTTGCTTCAAGAAAACTTCAATAGATAACATTTTGTAGGCAAATATAGTCCGGAAGGGACTGGTCTATTTTTAGAACATTAACAGCAAGTCCAGGCTTCAAATGCTAAATTTCATTAGAGAAGAGTTTCCTAAGTGTTCTAAACGAGATGTCTTGAACATGTAGTGAGCTCATAAAATGGCAAACTTTGCTCAGTTCGTTTTGCAGGAGGCACAATTGATTACTTTATGATTTAGGAGCCACAGTCGTCAAGACTGAATTAAATCATAGTCATACTGATAAAATGAAAAGAAGCTTGAATTTTACAGATATTTAGCATTAGTATGAATGGTAAAAATTGGTAAATGGTAAAAAAAAACCAAAACTATTTCTCACAGAGCTGAGGGTGACAGTGGAGCTTGGGAGGGTTATTTAATAGACAGAGAGAAATAATTTCTCAAATAGTCAAATGCTTGACAGAANTCTTCTCTGTTAAAAGGCTGAAAGACATTTTGGTAACATTGAAAAGCTACAAAACCTACAAATTATTAAAGATGCCTGGTGCATTTGCAAATTTTCATTCTGTTTAGTTTCTATCAGAATCTGTAGAATATATATTACAGAATTTCTAGTGACAGGTGCTACAGAAGCAGGCATATTACTACTTTTTGTAAAATTCCACTGCAGCATATTAATAATGAACATATACCAGGAATGAAAGGCAGAATACTTTGGCAAACCAGATTGTCATAATAAATTTACTAGAGGCAAAAATTCATTGAAGATTCTTTCCTCTTTTAAAAGAATGGAAGAGAAAGGAAACAGCACCAAACTAGCACAGATTCTATCTGCAATTATTTTAAGTAGATTAAATATGTTTAAAGTGAATGTTTTGCCTAATTTATTTGTATTCAACATCAATGTTTTTCCTGCTAACATTACAGTTTTATTACATGTTTCATACATGCAATATGGTTTTCACTTCTCAGAACTTTCTGATAAGAGAAGAAGTAAAAAAATTGAAGTGTTGAACAAGTAAAAACTTTGATGATGTTTGCAGACACACAGTTATTTTCGATGGCTCAGATAACAGGGCTGTATCAGTGTTTACCTCTTTCTAGATCTGTTGGTGAGGTATTTGAATCCTAGCAGAAAAATAAAATCCTTTCTGTTGGGAGTGACAGAGCTCACCTATAACTCTTAGCTATGGTTAAGGTAAAGCTCTGAAAGCTTGGTCCTACACAAACCTCTCAATATTACTTCTTCAAAAACAAAACTTCCCTTGATTTTTTCTAAAAGTAACCTTTGGCAGTGATTTAAGATCTCCCTTTTTCTGAAACCAGTTTTATTCAGCTATTGAAACCAAAATGTGCTCTTCTGTTTTATACCTCAGTTTTGAAAAAAAAACAAACTACAAATATATTTATTGCCTTATAAAGTATTTTATCAAAAGCCTTTCAGAAGAGGAGATTCATGGTCCTGGATGATTTTTTTTTTCCCTGTGTTCACCACTCTCCTAGTCTGGGACTCATTGATCAGATGTCAAATGTTTCCAACATCCCTTGCCTGGCCACTTCCTGCAGGAATCACAAGCCAGGGCTACATTTCCCCTATAGAGTGGATTTCAGCATTCCTAGCAGTAACTAGTGACCCAAATAGTTTTGGTCTCTATCTCATGAGACACCCTGTTCAAGGCTCTTCTCCTAAGAGCTTCTCATCAGGAATTTTAATTTAATTTAAATTTCATGACAATCAAGTACATATGGCTAGAGAATTCCTTTACCAATTCAGTTTTCAGTCAGGAACTCCTGTCTTGCTATTGCAATTCCCTTCTGTGTTACTAGGACAGATATCACTAAAAGACAGGAAGATCCTTCTGTTGTGGTTTTTATATCTCCATGCAGATGATGCATGCAATAATGACACTCATAATATTTCTCACAGAGCTGAGGGTGACAGTGGAGCTTGGGAGGGNGGTGAATAAGAGCCTAATGTATTTTGTTATGAGGGGCTACATTCCAGGGAAATATTTTAATTTCAACCTTCAACTGATTTTTTTTTTTTTTTTTTCAGAAAGTTTCTTCTCTGTTAAAAGGCTGAAAGACATTTTGGTAACATTGAAAAGCTACAAAACCTAAAAATTATTAAAGATGCCTGGTGCATTTGCAAATTTTCATTCTGTTTAGTTTCTATCAGAATCTGTAGAATATATATTACAGAATTTCTAGTGACAGGTGCTACAGAAGCAGGCATATTACTACTTTTTGTAAAATTCCACTGCAGCATATTAATAATGAACATATACCAGGAATGAAAGGCAGAATACTTTGGCAAACCAGATTGTCATAATAAATTTACTAGAGGCAAAAATTCATTGAAGATTCTTTCCTCTTTTAAAAGAATGGAAGAGAAAGNTTCCCCTTTAATGTCACCTTCTCTCTGCTTCAGTATTTTTAGCCATCACTTATGTAATACACTGGCACAGAAAAGATGCTTCACTGTGGTGCCATGTAAATGCCAGCTGTGTTTCATCCCCCCACATGCCCCTTGAGACTGCCTCAGCCTGCAAAGAACTGTTTCCCCTTGACTCAAAATTATGAAGGAAAAGGAAGAAGGTTTGAAATAACATCAGCAATCTGACAGTTTTAGATTTGCATTCCTAGAATTTGCATATGTCCTATTAAAGCTTATTTGACACAGGTTTAGAATGTATGCATTGACAGTTAATTTACAGGGTTAACACTAAATGCAAGCTTTTTTATAATTAATCGTCACAAACTGACATCCGATATTCTTGATAGGCAAAGACAAGCTTTAAAAAAAAGTTGCTTCAAGAAAACTTCAATAGATAACATTTTGTAGGCAAATATAGTCCGGAAGGGACTGGTCTATTTTTAGAACATTAACAGCAAGTCCAGGCTTCAAATGCTAAATTTCATTAGAGAAGAGTTTCCTAAGTGTTCTAAACGAGATGTCTTGAACATGTAGTGAGCTCATAAAATGGCAAACTTTGCTCAGTTCGTTTTGCAGGAGGCACAATTGATTACTTTATGATTTAGGAGCCACAGTCGTCAAGACTGAATTAAATCATAGTCATACTGATAAAATGAAAAGAAGCTTGAATTTTACAGATATTTAGCATTAGTATGAATGGTAAAAATTGGTAAATGGTAAAAAAAAACCAAAACTATTTCTCACAGAGCTGAGGGTGACAGTGGAGCTTGGGAGGGTTATTTAATAGACAGAGAGAAATAATTTCTCAAATAGTCAAATGCTTGACAGAATTTAGGTGATCAGAAGATCTACGGGCTTCAGAATTTTTCATTTAGGAAAGAAATGCAGCCTATCAGCAGAAAATGCTTCTAGGAATGGATCCAACCCACTTTCATTTTGATGGACAACACATCTATCAGTCTTTCATGGTTATAAATCTTCCCGTGGTCCTGTAGTATCTCACATGCATATCCTTCCTCATGGATATTTTTATTTTAATAAGTGAGCATGGCTTACATAAACGGCAATAGTTGTTTCCAGTAACTCACAATGAAGCAGATACCTCAGGAAGCATTAATCATTTGCTGAAAAACACCCATTACAGCAGTGGGTTCAGTCCTAAGTATATTATCAGCTTTTCCCTGACAATGGATGCTAAACCCAGCACAAACAGCATGGAATCTGATGGTTTTAAACTTGGCTACTGATTGGAATAAGGAAACTGCTAGGAGACTGTAATGAGAAAACCAAGCTTAAAAAAAATTGAAAACTGGAATATAAGCAATCATCTGCATCCTGGCTTTGCCTCAGGGGATGGAGCCCTGTCTTTTCTAGGTATACAGACAAAGAAAGTGTCAGTTTTATCCACATGCAAGCCTGGAAGAATTGAAAAGTACTGTTTAAGATCTGATATAGACCATGGGAAAACAACTGGATACAGATATTTTTTTTATTAAAGTTTTACTTGTTTGCATCTTCCTCGCATTCTTTTTGTATAATAGCAGATGTATAAAATGTAATCTTATACCAGATGAAAGGAATAAAAAGAAGGAAATAAAAAAAGTAAATTTTGTCATTATGTAAAGTTCAAAGTAGTTCCAGGCATTTTGAATGTGTACAGAATATCAGAAGTATTTATAATCTCATTAAAAATCCTTTCATATCTCTGTGTTTGGCCCATGGAAAAACAATTCAGAATGAAATGAGTTTTATAGAAAACATTTTGATGTACCCTTTTAATAACTCAACAAGTATCCAAAGGGGAGACAAAAGATGGAAGAAAAACTAAAATTCAGAAGCTTGAGCTGTAAAATGCCAGGATGGAGCTGAAAAATCAGGAAAGCTTAAAAAAATTCCTAGTTCCAAGTAATCTCCAGCTTGCAATCAAAACACTAGATAAAGCAGGTTCTCAAATTTCAGAGAAAAAAAATTAACCAGAGATGTTCGAGATAGATACTATTGATTAACAGTGCACTAGTGTAAGGTGCTTTATTCCAGGGTTTATTTGACTGAACCTAATTAAAGTGCAGTTCAGGACCAAGAGTGAACCAGGTCCCAGCAGCAGAGTTATCCCCACCCTGCTGCTTAGAGGGTGGCACACCCGGCAGGGATGCTCAGCTGGGCAGAGCAGGGCTGTGAGCTGTCCTCTCACTGCTCTGACAGGAGACACAAACTTTAGGAAACTCATTTGATGCTAGCAACACATGGTGTCAAACGTCACCCAATGAATATGGAAATCATTCTTTACTTACGTGAGCCTCCAGCGAATTTAAACCAGCCTTGGATGGCTGGTAGTAGTCTAACATAATATAATAAGATTTAAAAACCAAGAAACAATAAGAACTTACTGTTAGTATATCTAGGGAAGAAGGAAGAAAATAAAAAAAAAATAGAATTATAATTTCTAGGGAAGCACAAATGAAAAAGGTCACCTTAGCCTAATCTGCTGTCTGGGCATCCTCAAAAAACTAAAGATCTAACAAGATTTCTGTTAAGCTTGTTTTGAACAGAGAAAGAGAAATACTGCTGCAAAGTGACTGTTAAGAAAAGATACTGCCAAGGGGTGCCATAACCAGAAAGACGAACCCATTATCTAACCTATTCAACAAGGTAATTTCAGACCTTGCTCTGAAAAGAATTTTCTGATCTTTCTCTCTTTTTCCCCACTTTCTCCTACTTAAATGAAACAGGTCATAAAATAACCAGAGTGCTGGGTAGCATTTTAAACCAATTAATAGGTTAAAATCAAGGAAAAGAAAGAATAACACTTTGGTGTCTCTATCTGAAACAGGTACCTTCTTTTAATCATTCTGTCATTGAAATTTTATATTGCAGCAGCACAATACAGGTACCAATGTGAAAAATTATTTTATTTTTGTAGTGTAGAATGCAGCCTTTGAAACTGTAAAGCAATTTTCTCTTTCTTCTATCTGCTTTCTAGGGTTTTTTTTTTCCTATTCAGTGCCTGTTACAGAATTCTGACTTTCTCTCTGGTAGTTACTATTATGAGCATCAGCATTTGGGCCTGCCAATCTTCAAAATCTGTAAGTGGGCTACTGCCTGGAGGTATATTAACTACAAATTTTTTGAACTTCACATTACTGCTGATATTTAGTTGATTTCGTTCTGTGCATCTTTGATCAAAAATGGATTTCCATCTCAGTGTTGTTGTCATTAAGTTCTTACCTTTTTCTCCTTTCACAATACAAATCTACTTTGTATGTGGGATTTTAAACTAATAGAATACAACCCTGGGAAAATAGACTGCATTGGGAATAATCCCTCAGAGCAGAAAGCACACATTGCATGGCCTTCATTTGCCTCTTACTGCAGATATAATGAATTTATAACAGTATCTGCTTCTTCACACCCCAGCCCAGCCAGACAACTGCAAGCTACAATCAGTGGACTGATTTTAGCAAGGAATTCTCTGCTGACACAAAAAATGTTCACTACTGTGTCCGCAAAGTCACTGAAGGTTTGGTGCATAAACCGGATAAGACCTCATGCAACAATCCAGCTGGGAATTTAACAGATGGTCTCTGCACACACTGAGTCAAAGAGCCCTGTATGGTTCCATAATGTTATATTCACCTAATACTAAGCATATGAAATATTTACTCACTCGCTTAAGAGCTTTGACCCAAAATAATTAGATGCTCCTGGAATTAGATAGCTGTTTTCAAGTTTGTGCCAAAATGTTTAGTCAAGAATTATGTTCCTGGTGCATGTACTTAAAATAACTTTATAGCAACAGTGGCCTTTCTTGCAAACCCTGAAGGATGTACTGAGTATTTTTAGAACACCATCAGTTCTGTTAAACTGGGCAGCTCTGTTCCTCATGGAATGTCCTGACAGCACACACACCTTCCATATGCTTGAATAATATTATATCATGAGATTTTAAAATTATAGTCTACTTTGAGATAGGTGTGTTTTTCTATGACAAGGCAAGAAGGTGAAGAAAAAAGTGAGCATGAGAAAATATCATCCAGACTTCTTTTATCACTGCTATAACAGCTGAATGTTATAGACATATGTTAGAATAATAGAATAATATAGAATAATATAGACATAGAATAATACATGTTATTCACATAGACATGCATGTGAATTTGACCTAGCAAAAACTCCCTTTACTCCCTCCATCAGACTTTTAGAATTCACTGGCAAACTTATTTATTGCCAGACCCAAATGGTGTCAGAACAGTAGTGATGTCTCAGCTCACATTTCATTTTGGGCATCTAACTGTCCAACAAAGACATAAAAGCAAAATCACACACGCAGTTTTTAAACTGGCAACATAAACAGCTCTGTCATCAAAGCATTCTTGTTTGCTGGGAATAAACACTTGGCAAGCAGGACATTTTCCATTGATTCTCTCCTCAAGATTGCCCTTTGATAGCTGATTCGTAGCTTCCTTAAGGAACCAGCACAACTACGGAGTTCTGTGTAGTTAACAAAGCTTTCACTCTTTGGTATCCAGCTCATCCCAGGTGGGTTCAGTGACAGATCTGGAGGCTAGAGATGCAACTTCTGAACACACCACTCTGTTCTTTTCTAGTTTCAAAGCCCTTTCAGTCTGCATGACTGTTCTGATCGTTATGCTATGGGGAGAGAAAGCCAGACCAGGGAGAGTCTGACATGACAGGAGAATCTATACGTAGAAAAACACTATGATATTACTCTAAACACTTGTTTGCTAATTCCCATCTGTGCTGCTCCTAAAATACATTCAAACTCTGTCTCTTGATGTATTTAGACTGATAAAAATGATACATCACTCCAGCATACATACACTATTTCAGCATCAGCTGCACTGTTTGTGATAAGAACCAAAAAAACTGTGTTTATCATAAAACATATTCTCCCAAACTGCACTGCTCTAATAATTTTTAAAATTGCATGACACTCCTACAAAGTTGTCTTCTTAGAGTCAGATGAAGTAGTCTAAGGTGTACAAACATGCATACATATATAACACACATACACATACAAGAGCACCAAACATACACAAAGCATGCTTTCTTTAAATTTGAAGATAGAAAACAAACTGAATATTTAAATGAAATGCAAATTGTTATCATTTTGGGGGTTTGAGGTTTTGTTTTTTTTTTTTCTGTAGAGGTTTTGTTAACGATTTCTGGTCTGACAGAGGAAAAAAATCCCAGCAAAACTAGTAAGAAAATAAAAACTTTTTAAGAATCCTTGAGGGCAAAGATGCCTGACAAATGTAGATTCCAGGGGTAATCTCAAAATTTTAAAACTCTGTGCTGCTGTCAGTGATAGCAGGTCAAGAATTCAGGAATCAAAAGAGAAACCTGTAGATGTTTTTCAGTAAAATTTAAAAAGCATAAGGAAATAGATATTGGAAAACATTCTGAAAAGCTTTAAATTAAAATATCAGAATCTGGTGAATATCAAGGAGAACATAATGTCATGCACCTCTGCAACCAATAGTAAAAAATTAGATGAGTATTACTGTCTACCCAGGTGGTGCTATGGCCCAGTAAGAATGAGGGACTGAAACATACCCTAAACCCATTTTCAGTGAAGCAATGGACTACGCTCAAATGGTAACTTTTTAAAATTACTGAAGTGACTGGACCTACTACAATTTACAGTGAAATAAGTCAAGCCTGCTGTAAACTTTCTACTTCTCTCTGCTCTTGGATACAGACAAAGAAAGACATGATATTTTCCCCTTTAATCTTTTCCTTATAAACATTGCTTCTGATATGCAACAAACAATGGCATTCAGAAATCCTATAAATTTTAAAGTAGAATGGTGTGATTTGCACAGTATTTGTTATGAAAGGATAAAGGCATATTATTATGCTGTGGACCCTGTAAGTAATCAGTAGTACACTTTGTGAAAAGTAATATTGGTAATATTTCACAAGTGTGTGTTTATAATTATAGACAAAAGAAAAGAAAGACAACTCATGAATACAGGCAAGGTAGGAAACAGAAGGAATATGAGAAGCACTGTGAAATAAAAAATGGGGCATAAAAGCAGAAAAACTAAGAAAAAAATTCTTTCAGAAAGCAGGAAAAGAAAAACAGGAAAAAACCTCAGATCGTCAGCAGAAACACAGTTGTGGCTTTTGTTTTAAAACCATAGATTCTAAAGATTTAAAGTCATCATCGTGTGAATTAATGAACCCTAGAAGAAGCAATCTGTTATCTGGGAATACCAAGTTTCTAAAAGTCATCAATCCATCTTTTTATGAAAAGACAGAAACAAAGTAATAGAAAGTTAATATACTTCTTAATTATTCCAAAATATTTTTTGGGGGTTTTTTAATAAATATTGAAAAATCAAATCCTGAACAGGTATATGCAGATGCCCATGCAGTTGTTTCTGCATTCACTGCTAAAGCAGTTTAATGAACCTGATCTGTAGTTCAGTTAAAGATGCAAGCAACATGTATAGATAAGATGCAATTGTTGTTCTCTCATTTTTTTCTCTTGCCAACAAATGTTGGTTGGTCAGGGATTTTTCTTTGCTAGAAAAGAAATTATGATAAAGTTTAACTTCTCCAAGCATGTAAGCATTTTCAGTGGATTTTGTTTTATGAAATGAAATGGAATGCATTCTGCTTTTTTATTATTCCCTCTCCTCGACCATGTTTGTATAAGTTTATACAAGGAAAAAACCACCCAAAACCACCAAATAAAACCCTCCCAAAGAAAGCTTCCATTTGGATATGTGAGTAAAAATTGAGAAAAATGGTTTAACATTACAAGAAACAATTGCAATGTAACTAAAAGCATGTCAGATAGAAGATTGCTCCATTATCACTAACAGTTTAGCACTCTACATTTCACATACATTATCTGTAACAGCACACAATGGTGTTCACAGTTTAGAGTTTATATCTTCCTATAATATCCACAAAGTGCTTCAAAAATCTAAGGGCTCCGATTTTCTGGATAGTAACAGTTTCAAATTAGGTGCTGAAAACATTCAACTTCTTATGCTCCCAGAAATGTGACTTAGATGTGTCTGTGTTAGGTCCCACCATAAGTTATCATCCCCTGCTCAAGCAGAGTCACCACTGAAGCCATGGATTTGGGAGCCTAAGCTCTAGTGCTTTTCCAGGAATCACTGCACAACAGCACACTGCAAGTGAGTACTTTTTGTTTCTCACTTTCTTTCTATTCTTTGCCCCTTGTTATGGAACCTACTGTTATGATTCTATGGATCTTAAGTCAAAAAGAAGGTAATTACGGTTAGATGTATCCTTATCAATTGTGTCATTTTCCAGTTTATGTACATTTTAAAATTCTAAATGTTGTCACCAGCTGAAAGACAGAAATATTCTTGACAAAACAGTCAGAGCAGTAAAATGTCATATTTAGAAAATGAATCAATACTAAAACACAAACTGTTTTTCCATTTAGTTTCCTTTGGTGTGCAGACACTCCAGTGCAAGAGAGGTAAATACTCTGGAGACAGAATGAATTACATTAATTTAGTCCTGCATAAGAACACCTTGACACTGGGAGTCTTAAATTCTTCAGATTAAGAAGCTAGATGTAATTAATAACACATCCCATAACCTAAGAACTGTTTCTGCTTGTAACACCTTGTATTCATAGCCCAAATTCTGAAACACTACTGACACATTAGTATTTTCTAAATACTGTTTCATATTTTAATTGAATTAATTAATTTTAACAAGTTAAAACAATCTTCTGGCGACTCATTATTGTGGGCTATACTTTTTAATCTAAATTTTTGTAGTAAACGAATGCCAGTGAGAATGAGACTACCCAAATGAGATCATAAAAAATCACTTTGTCACGTACTTGTAAAAATTAAAGACTTTGAAACTGGCAAGAATAACCCAAAATGCAAAATAAGAAGTTGATCAGCTGTCTCCAGATATCCTCTAGGATTTTGTACCATGAACTCACTGTATAAAGTAAGAGTTGTGGGTATCTGAGTACTCCAGGAGAAATACACTGCTTCATGCTTTTCATTATAGAACATGCACTGCTTTATTTTACGTACCCTTGGGAACAACAGTAATTACATGCTAATTCATTTTAATGCTACCACATTATCATCTGATAATCTTGCAATTACCTGAAGTCACTACGAAGGAGCGTGAAGAGGTCAGAGAACCAGAACACACTTTGGTCAGTACTGAGATCTTTAAATCAATGGGGTGTTTTAACAAGAACCAACAGTAAGATTTATGATTATATAGACTGACATCAAAATTAGAGTATAAATGGATAAAAAGCACTGCAGAAATAATACAGGTAAACTAAGTAAGCTAAACTATAGTGACGTGGACAAAAACCCTAAAACCATCAAAAATATACCAGTACCTTAAAATTTCAATTTATCAGACAAAAACCAAAATATATTTAAAAAGATGGGTGGAAAGTGTGATTATATGAATAGTGGAGAATGGACAAAAATTTTTCAAGAGAAAGATTTTCCTCTTCATATACTTGGGTCCACGAGAACAATATTCTTAATGAGAAAACAATAAAAGTATTTAAAAAAAATTTTAATATAGTGTTGATCAATTGCAAAAAGCCCCATAACAAACCTGGTATTACAGCTGTCTGTGTTGCTCACAAGAGCTGAGTAAATACTTTGATAAATACAACTTATTTTTGTAACTTGTGTTTGATTCACACAGAGATTCTTTGAATATGCACAGATGAAGAATTATGTGTGTTGTTTGCCTACTGCAAACATTTGACATTTGAAATTCAGGCTGTGTTGGTTAGCTTTGATTAGATACATGAATTACACAGGATGTTTGTTCTCTGATTGGAGCCCTTAAAAATCAGGTTTTCAGGATGAATATTTACATTTACAAGCTCAGAATTTGATCACCTTGAATATCTTCTACAAGTCCATGAAAATTGCTAATTTTCTAAAACTTTTTTTGCCAAAAATTCTTGTGCTCAATGTGTATAGGTAGGGAACACACAAAAACTAACAAAATGTATGAGTGTTGTCAAGCTAAATCAGTGCAGGTACTTACTTGACTTTAAAGTGTTTGTGGTGGCCTAACAACATTCTAATATCAAAAGGAAAGTGGCTTTTCCAAAGTACTGAATCAATTCAAGTAGGAAAAGCACTTAGGAGAAGGCAATCACAAAATATGACCCAAATTCAATAAAGCTTTCAAAATGCCTCATTGTAAATGCTGGATTTTTGTGTGTCTTTCTTTTCATGTACTATTCCCCCTAAGACCTCTCTTTTTTTAAATTTCCCACACACATATAAAGAGATGGGGTTAGATATTTCCCATATGCTTACATGAAAATAAATTGTCCAGGTTCATTTTTAGAGTTATTATATCTTTATTAATAATGTCTAACTCCTAAAGCAAAAATTGTTTTACTTCTACATGAAAGTATTCTACTCCTCATTATTTGTGTTGCTCCTCTATGCATGCACACTGGGCAAGACTTTAGCAAAAAGGCCTAGTTAAAGTAATTAATCTTCAGTTACAACAGAAATCCGAATGAGGAACTTGGGACATCTGCATTAATACTAACTAGTGATTAGTGCTGTTTAAAAGATATCAAAGCATCAAGCAAATCAAAATCACCACTGGGAATATCACTACTGACACAGTGCAGGGTGTACAGCAGGTACCTGTGGCATCACAGTTTCAATGAAATTATCAGCAAAAGTTTACTCTTTCTTCAGACTGCCATACAACCCAGAAAAATAATTCCCTCCCCCCCGCCCAATCTGATCAAAAGTAAATAAGTTGACCAGTATATAAATAATATATTGATAAGATGTTTAGCATCCAAACAAAGAGAAACTGATCTCATTCCTCAGATAGCGCTTTCAGGAACATGCAACTTTAATTTACAACATGAAGATAAACCAGAAACTTGAAGAAACAAACCTGTGATTTTTGTATTTAAAAATAATATTCTCTATAGTGGTAGTCCCAGAAAATTATCTTCCCAGAAATTATCAAGCATTAAAAAGCATACAAAGAAGAACACAATCTTAGGACTCCAGGATTTTAACTAAGCTCCTGGAGTGATGAGAGATGTCTGGAGAAACATTGACCTAATCCTCTGACTACACAGCAGGGCACATCATGAGAACACACAGTCTGGTAGCTATAAAAACATAATTTTATAGCAATAAACTCTGCTGTCTTAATAAATGAAATAAAGCATTTGTAAAGACTTTGATCTATTTAATAGATACAAATGATGCTTTCATGCAAGGATACAAAATTTAGTCTCCATAAGAACAGTGCAGGCAGAAAAAGGATTTATTAAAATAATGCTACTCAAAGTATTGCTTCATGATAGTCCAAGCCCACATTTAGACAGAGCCTCAGTGCTCACTTTTCATAACTAGAGTCACTGAAGTCACTCGAGGCAAGTTACTGTGTGCAAAATCCCCGAGCTCAGAGACAAGTGACTCAAAGGGAGCTCTCAAAGCGCTGCCACCGCCTCGGAAGAGCCTGCCTTGGATGGTTGGGTTCGAGCTGCTGAGCACAGCAGGGGCTCCCCATTGCCACAGGCATCCCGATGAGAGGAGGGGGTGGCACAGGAGCCACTGCAAGACCCCAGCTCAGGCAATTATCCCGGCCAGCTCGGCCTGGGTACACCCGGGTAAAGCACCATCTCATTAGGGGCTGAAAACAAGAGAGGAGGAACCCAAACCAGAGCTTCAAACTTCACCAGCACCCACATGAGATTTGGGGATGGTGGTAGCTTTTGGGTACTCTGATTTCAAGCATTAATGTTAGAATTATTCATAGGTGAAGGAAATAACTTTCCTAAGAAACCTGTCTCCTTGGCAGCACTGGGGAAAGAACTGCATGCCTCAAGGAACTAACATCCCAAGGATGCTGCTGGATAGAGGCTGGTATGACCAAGATAACACATTCTGGGGAAAAGCAAAACAACAGACTCAAAACCTCTGCCCTGGAGCAGAACCTGGCTGGGCTGGCCCTGCTGAAGCCCTCAGGGACTGTGGCAGCCCTTCGGTGCCCTGCTCAGCCCTCCCTGAGGGCCCCAGCCCATCTCCGGGGCTGGGCATGGAGAGGGTGATTCCTCCCATCTCCCATCCCCTGCTTGTGGGAGCCCTGAAAGCAGAGAATGTTTCCCTGCCTGTTTTGAAGGGTTCTACCCCCCTGGACAACACTGTATTTGACCTTTATCCATGGAGAAAACTGCCAACTCTTTGGGAAGAACTAGAATCTACTCCAGTGAGAACTAAATGATAGAATGTTATGTAAGGTTATCACAGGGTGAAAAATCTAAAGGTTTTGGGTTTATTAATGTAGTAAATAGATAAAAAGCAAAAACTCCAAGATGGAGGATTGTTGTTGTTTCTAGACTTTCTTCTTCTTCTTCTAGTATGCCATATTCTGCAGTAGTAGGCTTCTAAAAGTTATTGGATGAAAAATTCCGCAGTTCCTGTATACGTGACTAAAGCATTTGTCTAACATTGGTAGAAAAGTGAAAATATCTTTCATTTTAAGCCTTAATTAGATGATTTCCNCTCAGCCCTGGACACAGAGGCTGCAGTCCTGGACAGTCCCCTGGGCTCCCTGGGCTGTCCGGCCCAGGCTGCAGCCACAATCTGCTGCCCAGAAAACATCTCAAGGTAAACACAGGAACACAGGTGTGATCAAGGAAAAAAAAAAAAAAGCATAAAAAAAAGTAGATGTGCCTGATTTTGAAAGTCAGCCGTGACTAAGAAGGGAATTTGTCATCCAAGCAATATTCTACTCTTCCTCTATTAGATTGAACAAGATTTAATACTGGGTTTGGATATTATATCCAGAATACTGAAGTTTTGTAGTTTTTATAGTTTTCCAAAGTAGTCTAACTTAGATGTTTTAAGTTGTTTTCATGTAACAGTAGACTGCAAAGAGGAGTAATTGAATAGCTTATATTAAAAAAATACTGACAAGAAAGCAGGCTCCCTCTGGCTCCACTAAAATTTTTGGAAAACTGTGAAGGAACTGAGGTTGCATTTGACTTTTAGCTGTCTGGTATAGCTTGTAATTCTACAGAGCTTGGTTTAGATTTTCTACTCAATATATGTGCTGAACACCACCAAACATACCTCCCCACCCTGCCCCAGTATTTTGGTGTGATACACAGAAGAAAATTTTCGTAAATGAGTACATTCAAGTGGGGAAAACCCATATTCCTAAATATGCTGCATCTAAATAGATATTCACATTTCCTAATCCAGAAGTCTTTTTGTTTCAAATAGTAACAGAGTTCATTATCGATTTGAAGTATCATTAGCAGCAGTAAAGAACAACTGGAAATGCTGATAACATTTAGTTCAGGGCAGAGAGGTAAATTTTATGGCAGCAATTAATCAGCTATTCATTTTAAAAATTGTATAAATTTAGTAAATATTAGGACTTCATAAATTCTTTAGCCAATGGAATTTCCAAGGACAAGCAAAGATTATCTTATATAAAATATGGAGTGTTTTTTTCTTTGAAATTTACACATTTGCCCAAATGTGATGAAATGTATGTAAAGTATAGGTTTTGTTACCGTCTCCTCTTGGTTAGCATCAAGGGAAGCTTATAATTGTTGTGATTATGGTTACACTAATTTATTTTTTTTAATAAAATAAAACCCTTTTCTTTTTTATTCATCACGTTGAGCAAACATTATCCACACTTGTCAATTATCAGACTTTGTAACACTGAACCTTCTCTTTCCACCTGGACATCGTTGCATTAAAATTCAGAGAGTGGGAAATAATACCCAATGCTGCCAGTCAAGCAGGACTCCTTTCCTTTGTTCAGCAGGAGCTTCCAGTTCTTAAAGTATAAGATGTCTGGGGAATACTTTGGGGTCCTTTTATGTCTGAAGGAACATAAAGGCAAGATAGAGGTATTGCTGGAAGACAATGAGGAGAAAATATTAATCTTAGCTCAACACCATGCTAGCAGACTTTGTCTAGAAGCCACACTTGGATATATACCATATGAGCTTATGATAAGGAAAAATTAGTATTCTAATATTTCAATCTTAATATAACATGAAAATATTTTCTGTGATTTACCCAGTCACTGAAACCATCACGGCTACTCTTAACCACAAAAAAGTTAAAGATATTTTTATTTCATTTAATGTATAATTGGTACAAACCTGTTATACTGCGAAGTAATAGTGCACAGGATTTACAAACCCTTTCAAAGCATTGCTTGGCCTGGCAGTTGAACACACCTGCCAAATCCACAGTGATAACTTGAGTGGTGACCTCTATACTGTGCTGTCAATTTCTGTTTCTTGCTATCATGCATAATAAGGATTCATTTTCCAACAAGTGATTATTTTGGGAAATTCCATTAGGGAACAAGTATTGAGAACAGGAACTTGAAAAACTGTTACTTTGTTCATCCTTCATTGGGTGTTTTTCAGCAATGGTATGAAGCTTTCATGCTCATCTAGACATGCCTGTCATAAATAATTTATTATTACATTGTGAACTTAAATTTCAAAGAAGGTAACAGTCAAAGTCATAGATGATAAACTGGGCCATAAAACATATTCATTCTTCTGTCTTCATAAAATGATGTGATCTTGAATTGATATAACTCTCTCTTTCTTTTTTATCTGTAGAATATAGATTAATTAAAATGAATGAGAGACTTTTGTTCTCCACACTGGGAACATGAAAAACATCTTACAAACTTTATGTGGATCACTGGGAAATAAATTCTCTTAGATGTGTTAACAAAACATACTGAATCATGAAGCATCTCTGCTACCTTCCAGCTTCTGACCTGGTCAGTCAATTGAGTCTTCTCAAAGAGGAGAGTGCAATATGGTTTATTCATAACCAAGAGCAAAAAAAGAGATCTCTTACTGTAACATGAGACTCACTTTGTCTCTAGAGAGGAATCCTCTTTGTAAGGAACAAACTATACCTGATGAGTTATTACTGCTGATTTCCTGGTCAGAAAATTAAGGTTTCTTGTAGGTGGCTGTTTGCCTCTGGAATTACCTGGGTTTTTCATTCGTAATCACCAGTATTTTGAATGGTTTTCTGCCTTTGTCCAGAATTAGCCTGTTAGGTGACTACACCTTTGGCAGTGGAAACTCCCAACAGGAGATCCTCATTCCTCTCAGCTGGGAAGTCACGGGATTACTTAACTGCACCATCCCAGGTGACCAGACATGCAAAGATCTGGTTAAGTTACTGTCATGGAGATGCAAGAACAAGATATTGGACAGACTGGAAATGTCAGAGCCTGGCCTGGCAGTTTTTCAAATACCCACAAATAATTTCACATAAGAAGAGGATGCCCAGTGCTTTGGAAACAGAATCAAAACACAATTCCAAAGTCTGTGTATTTACCTTTGAAATGAAAATTGATTACATAAGTTGTCTGTCATAATTATTCCCCTAAAATAATGGAGGAAAAGTAAGAAGTTCCCAAGTTTCCCTTATAATACCCATGACTACAAATAATGATAATAATGCAAGAATCTTAGCCTAATGCCTTACTGTATTGCTTATTCTCCTTAGAAAAGGGATGATCAATCTGGATTGTGCAAGAAATCAGTGAGACAGCTGGGAGCAGAAGTCCAGTAGGCCACTGCCTACTGAAAGGACATTTTTCTGTCTTCAAACTGTAGCGTTTTTATCATTTTTCTTCTAATCCTTTGTGTAAGTCAAAGTCTTAACTTCAGCTTAAATCTTTGTGTCTGGAAATTCTATAGCATCCAGGAAAACATACCATATAAAATGTATCATGAGACCATAAGACTGCCATACACTGGGATCTGAATTTTTTAAATTTCAAGAGTATTGATAATTTTATTGTAAATAACCTCTCCTAGTTCAGGTCACTAGTGTAGACACAAAGTTTGGGGAAATTGAATAAAGAAAGCTAATAGAAGAAGAACACAGCTTTATCCTTTGTAGCTATGAAATCATTAACAATGAAATGTCCTTCCTTATAAAATCTCTCATTTCTTTCATAAGAAAAACTTTGCTACAATTTTTAAGTAACGAATTTAATATTCTATTTTTATTAAGATAACTGTAAGTAGCAGGATAATAAATATTGTAATTTAAAATAATATCAATAGAACTAAAAATTTATAATTAAATGAATGCTTGTGAGATTAAATTTATTATAGTATTAAACACATGATAAAACCTGGAAGACTGGAGCATCTTTGGCCTACTTTAGCATAATTAAACAGTGATAAAACCTCTCTTATTATATCACTTCTCACACCGTAAACTGTAAACCAAATGAAATATTGCAATTCTATGTGGAAGAGAGGAAAATATTCTTGCAATGTCAAAAGAGGAAAGTTTTGTCTTTTTCCTCAAGACTGAAGTACAATACTTAAATTGTCCTTGGTAACACTTCTTAGAATTGAGTATTTCATACCATGCAGTTATCTAACATCAATGAATTAAAGAATATTAGAATATCTACAACAGACTGGAGTGGAATTTTTCAGAAAATGTGGAAAAAAGGCACATATTTAATATTTATTCTGACTAGACTATAATATCCAAAATGGTTCCTATGGAAAAAAAAAATTAATCTGTTTTTATTGTTTGCTTAGAATTTTAAATATGTCAAACCCACAATCCTTGGGACATGAAAGAAATTATACTGAAAACAGTGGAATTTATGAGGAGAGAGAGCTTTTGTGATTAGACAAATTTTAATGAACTTTGCTGGAAAAATAAAAAAATTGTTTTATTCATGTTTATTCAACAAATAAATAAAAAATTGCAGAGATGGTATCATCATATATGGTTTTGCTGATTGCCAAGAAATCATGACTTTCTACAGCAACAAGTTTCCCCCATTTGGTTGGGGTAGTAAATTTAGTACTTCAGCTATTTAAATTGAGAAGAATGACTAAGTTAGAGGAATTTGTCAGCTTTTACAATTTTACTTTGGAGTTGAGTGAGGACACCTGAGGTCAGAACTAAATACACCAACTGAACTCCATAAAAATTGTAGTAAAACAGTTTTCTTAACATTTTTATTCAACAATTATGGATTAGTGGTTAATGGCATTGTATAACCTTTATCTTAAAGAAAGCATGACATTAATTAAAGTAAACCTTACTCTTCCTTCCTGTTTAATATCAGGTCATTCTGACCATCTTTTCCACTCTAATTCTCCTCGAGCCTAATTGTTAATAGGTTTAACAATTATTTTTCCCATTTTCTGGTAGCTTAGACTCCTTTATGCCCCTTAGTAACCCTGTTCTAAAGACACTTGACCTAACCTAACTTCAACTCCCTTTTATCAAACAGGATTCACATATTTCTGCAAACCTCTGCTGATGACTCCACTCAAGACACACAGTCATAAAGTTTGTGCCACTACTCACAAATCTCCTTTTTAGCTACTTTTCCTAATTTCCACGACACAGGCAGTTTTCTTATCTGATTTTTAGCAAGGACAACATGGCACTATTTTGGTATTTCCTCATGGTGGTGTGGGTTTTATTATTTCTACTTTAATTGAACAAAAATCAGAAATTTTTAAAAAATTGTTAATAAAACAATTATACATTGCTTTGTAATGAATATAAGATCTGATTAATTTGAAGTGAATATTAAAATATTATATACAACCACTGGAAATTTCCTCAAACCACCAACTTGTAGATATTACAGCTCATCTTCCCTCTCATCAGATTACATTCAGGGTGTTGAGTAACATAATGGAGAAACAGCTGTTGAAAAGCTGAGGGCAACATTCATCCACCGTTCCAAAACAACAGAATTTTACTGAATAGAACATATCCAGGGTCTCAGAAAGAGCATTTAATTTATACTGCAGTGAGTGTGCATACCTTTACACCTCTGTATGTTTTAAGACACCTTTTTTCTATGTCGTTAATTTAATCAATTTTCTTTACCTCATAATAGTACTTATGATAATATATTAATGGAAAAATTATTTCTGTAAAGAAATACATCCTTGGTAACTGTGAATATAACATAAATCGTGACTACTATTTTAGGAATTAAAAATCTTAATAAAAGGAGATCTATGGGAACAAGAAGTGAGGGATGGGGTTGTTTTGGTTTGGTTTTAATATTTATAGTTTGAGTTACCAATTTAAGGAAAAAAACGAAACAAAGCACACAAAACTGTGTAGAACTTCCACTGCTGGGTGTTTCGGAGGCTGCTGGTTTTCTGCAGATCCAGCACACCATATCCTGTATTTGAGAAGTTTAGATGGAGGTCAGTGAGCTGCATCCAAGACCTTTGGCTGCACCCTCTCTGGTACAGTTTGTTTTCTAGTCTTTTTTGGGTTTTCACACATTCAGGAGTGTAGAACATAGCTCAGTTTGCAGCTGCCCTATGTCTACAACATCACAAGTGACTTCATGAGATACCTCAGTAACTTAAACACACCTCTTTCAAAGCTCTGACCTGAGGCCATTTTTTATTTTTCTCCTCAAACACCTGACAGAGAAATCAGTTACTCTTCAAAAATTCCAACACTGCTTAGTTCTTAGCACAAGAACTGTAAAGGTTGGAAAAACAACAAAAGTGCTTGTAGTCTTCTACTGCCGGCTTTCTTTGCCACAGCCCAATTTCTTTCTGCTAGATATGGAGCTTCTTTCTTTCCTGTCTCCACAACTGGTGGTCTTCTTTGTTCCAACTTCCCAACTCATTTTCCTGTTCTTGTGATTTTGGAACTAAAATCAGCCTCTTTATCCTTTATGGTTATGCACATTTCTTTACCTTTCATCCTCACTGAAAAAATGTGTTATACCATCTTATATAGTTTTTCATACAGTTTTAGTGTTGTGAAGTTTTTGTTTTATTTTTTGCCATTTTCTTTTTTTGTTGGTTGACTTTTGGGGTTGGTTTTTTTGGTTTTGTTTCTTTCATGTTTTTGGGGTTTTTAAAAAATGTTTTCTAATCCAATATCAAAGTAAAACACTGTAATTCAGAACTACAGAAAGAGCAGTTATGTAGGAGGCACATGTAGATCAACAAAACTAGGCTACATTCTCTGCAATCTTATGAAGACTTGAATATCCTTGCCTCCATAGCCACATCAACTGGCCAAAGAGTAATTAGTGCAAAACTGAAAGAGCAATTTACAGTCCATGGAAACGTTCTTACCTTTAATCACTTTTTCCTATTCTGTATCTCATATAGCAGAAAGTGGAAAATAAATACTAGGTCCTCTTTTCTTATTTTTAATCCTGCAGTGGTATTTTGCCACCCTGAGCTAGGGATGGGAGAAGACAGAATCATAGAATGCTTTGGGTTGGAAAGGACCTCAAAGATCATCTAGTTCCAAACCCTCTGTCCTGAAAGGGACAACTTCCACCAGACCAGGTTGCATGATTAACACTAAATTTTTAGCAGCTTGAATCATTTGCCATGTATGATATAAAAATATTTATACTTGTCTTTGTATAATAGTCTCATCTTCAGAACTTTGTGGTTAACATTTTTTGATCTCTGAAAAGCCTAATATCTTGAATCTACTGTTATAGGCAAGTAAGTTGTGGATAGCTCACAATTTATTATGAACTGAAATCATGTATAAAGGGTTACTACGGGTCACAGAGATGCAATTTTATAATTATTTCTCAACAATTTATCTCACACAGTAAGTCTCTGGGCTGCAGAAATAGATGCCATGATCTGTCAAAAACTGTGACCTGTAAATCTTGTCCTACTCCATACACTACCCATGGTTATCTAGCATCATTAAGATGTGCATATTATTTTTTTATGTTGCGAAATACTTAATTCTATATGATCCCAATTTTTGTCTTTAAATTAAGTGGGTTTTTTAATGTTATCATAATCTCTTTCCAATGTTAATCTTTGTGCTGTGGTTCAACAGGAAGATTTTACTTTTGGGTGAAAAATGGAAAAAAGGACTAAAAAAATTTTTTTGTTTGTTTGTTTACTTCTAGCTTGTAATTTTGGTACACTAAACTGAACGTATATGTCCAAGACAATTATAAGATCCATCATATGTTTAGAAAGATAAAATCAGTTTACCTCATAATAGTCCACATTGCTGGTGAATCTCTTTTTATTCTATTTTTGAGTGCAACATCTGAATGAAGAATATGCCAGAAGGTTTATTATTCTTTAACTGCATTGTACTAAAACAGTCATTTTCCTGTTTAAATACCAAACAGTCAGATGTTTATAATTAAATTACTAGGAATATTATGTAGCATGACAGCCATTATATACTCATTGGGTTATATAAGCATGTCCTAATACTTCTGTAGTTCTAAATATGTAATTTTAAAAAAAACCAAAAAACCTGTAGCTGGAGTTGTCTTGAACCTAGGTCATTTTCACTTGTCAAAAAATTAGATTAAAAGCATAGAGTATTGAATTTATGGAGCTGTGAACAGAAAAATAAAGGCTTGATAGAATAATATGTGAACACAGAGGTTTCACATCATAGAAAGTGTAAATGAAATATTGAGTCCATGTAGTCTTCCTGTGTTTTGAATGTGTTAAACCTGGCTAGTTTTCCTGTGTTGTAAACTGAAGCTTTCATTGACTCTTCCTGATGACTTAGGAAATAAGTAACAGTTTCTCAAAATTAAAAGATGTAAAGACACTGGCATTGATGAGATAAATTTATAAAATTAAAGTACATATTGTCAAATTTAACAGGTTTTTTCTGTGACCTTAGAAAAATGCATACTAAAATAGGTCATTTTCTTTTACCTCTTCAATGTCTCAAATTCAAATATATTTTGTACCTTGAATCTTTCAAGTATTACTTTCAATCCTTCTTAATAGGTTATCACACTTTTGTGGATCTCTAATTAAACAAATTTAATATAATTTTACTTAGGAATAAAGCAAAGGTTGATTGAGAAGGCAGTAGCTTCTTCGAACTTGGTCCCACCCTTATCATAATATGAATGAATTAACCACAGATTCAACCTGCCTAGTGCCTTGGAGGTATGATCTGCCTTTGAAGTCCACTTGAGGGCAAACTTGTTCCTTGTGCTACTTTGCACACTGAAAAAAAATATGTATTAAAAATTTAATTTAGTTCATACTGAAAGTGATACATCATCTTCTGAAATGAATTAATCTCTCACTAAAAAGACCAATCACCTTCAGCTGCAGATAGAGTGCATCCTCTATTAAATCAGATGCATTATTCACTGCATCAAATATATCACTTGTTAATTAAGACTCTACATTTGTATCAAAGCCTTAAATCAAATACATCATCCATTAAATCTTATCAATATTGAATAAAATAAATTGCGTGTTAAGTGGAAGCATCACCCAATTATAACATGAAGCCTAATAATGTTATAAAGTTTTGCAGTGCTTTCCACTGCTCAAGTGCATTCTGACTTGTGTTCAGTATTTTGATAGCTTGAGATCTCGGGGAGATCTCAGCAAGCGAGTAACAAGTCTTGATGTCTTTTTCCTTAAGGGTAATATAAATCATTCTCAGATTGTTTGAATGCTCCCATAAAGCTGCAACGGGTGCTGTTCCTCTCAGGAGAGGATCGATAAAGTTAGGTCAGAATAAGAAAAATTATGACCCTTGCAAGTGTTACTGAAGTGTCCTGCAAGATGCTTCATCATTGACATGGAATCAGTGACAACTGCGATTAATGGCAACCACACTGGGAGGGGCTTTGTCAGGGCAGCTGCACATGGCCAGGACACAGACAGTAAATACAATTTTCAGCCTTAACTGCACGGTGTAGGTGCTACCAGCAATAAAACACAGCTGCTTCCAGGATAATGCAGTGTGACTAAATGTTCTGTGATAATGTGGCTGTGCCTCTGCTTTGTGAACCTGATCACTTATTATGAGTATCTCCGTTTCTCTGCAGCTAGAGCTGATTGTCATCTTGAAGATTTCGCCTAAATCTCTCAGGTGAAAGAGAGGTGTGTATATCTATGCACAGAAGAAAATTAATGCTTAGCAATAAGAAAGAAATTTTCAGCAATAACTCCCAAAGGCACACAATTCTTTTAACTTCTGACTAACTTTAAAATTACCTTCATGTCAATACTATTTTCCCTCTTTATGTGCTCAGGCTGGAGCAAGTTTACATGCTATTTAGATTAATCAGTTATACTGGTTACATCTGGTATGAAACTTTGTGCTTTTTCTCCTGTATGCTTGCTGAAATTTTAAGCTATTTTTTTATTTGTGTGTTTTTCACCTCCACAACACTTTTTGCAAAGGGGAAAGAGAATGTTGCCAGAAACACAGTTTAATTCTTTGCTCTCTTTCTTAGCCCAAATCACATTTGCTTACTTAAACTCAACTATTTTCCTATGTATTTTTATGGTTTCTCTATCTCTTTCTTGTTTTGTTAATCATCTTTACCATTTTCTACTATCTCATACCAAAACTCATACTGTTTTCGTCAATGGATTTCTCCCGTTCTAAAACATTTCCAACTTTTTTATTTTTGCTTGTACACCATTTTCCTCTTTACTTAATATTTCTTTTAGGATGAGCTTCATTTTTTCTATTTTACTTATACTAGCACTACCAAATGCAAACTTTAAAAAGCCATGAGCATTTCTACTATAAGATTATTTGAAGATACAAGAAATTTTAAAATAAATATATCTGGGATTGTTTAATTTTTTGGGTTAAGAGGGTTTTTCTGTTTTAGTTATTTATGTTTATTTTTACTTAGTGTCAAGAAATATGCCAACTGCTCCTCAGTAACAGGAGACTGAGTTAAAAGAAGAATATCAAACACCAGAAGTATCACAGTAAAAATAGTAAGTTGTCAAATCTGGTGCCTAGTGCCTTATTTTTAAGTCTCAGTCCTGGTCCCTTAACCTTACTGACACTTTCTATAAAGGGAATTGCATTTCCTGTGTCCAGTTTACAGTTTGTGGTAGACCTTCCTATTTTATCACAATTGTGTAGAAAATGTCCATTTCCTCTTACTTAGATTTTCAATGTAGGTGGTGTCGCAGCTTCCCATGACTCACCACACACTGGTGATCTGAATCTCACACAGAACTCACTGTTCCTTGTCAGGGTGGCAATTTTTCAGCTAATATTCATTGATGCAGCAACAGGTAGCATGCTGAAACATATTTTCATAGCAAAGAAAAGAACCAGAATCAACGTGATTGAATGAAATTGAGAAACTCAAATAAAATAAAGCCAAATTCTGAAAGATTTATATATATTTTGTCTAAAGAAAGACATTTTTAGAGAGTTGTCCTACGTACCTGCAGTTGGAGATACCCAGTATTTCCAAGGCTGATTCTGTTCATCTCCAGAGCAAGATCCATTAAACTTAATTACAATAAGAAACCTATTTCTGTTACACAAATAATATTCTCATGTAACCTAATTTAAAATAATTGCCTACATTGCTTTTCAGAAGGGAAAACAAAAACTAAAAGAAGTGCTGACTTATTGAAAATGGTTGTAATTATATTATTATGTTGTATTTTGCTTACAGCTTTTCTGGTACTTTGGTTACATTTTTTTTAATCTTGAAATCTGAGAAAAATAGAGTGTATTCACTGGTACTAGAAAAAGATCTGGATAAAACCTAATCTACAACCCACTGTTCTACGTTGAGCGGATATTAATTCACAGAAAAATCACCAAGGGTTCTCACTGTTATGTAAATAACTTTTATGTTACACTGTTAGGTAGGCAACCTTTATTTAAAATAACAGAAAATAAAATAACTTAAAGCATTAAACCAAATGGTTTAATTGTGACTTAAAACAGCAACAGAAAAATTATTTTCACCATGACACTTCAATGACACTGAGGGATTCGAAATGAAAAAAAAAAAGGTTCTGTCATATAAGAATTATCACTTCTGTGCTGAATCATGAAGCCAATACTATGAAAAAGAGGTCCAATTATCAAGTTGCAATTGAAATTGTACCTAGGTAGTGGTAATTATTCTGCAATTGACTAAAGAAATAAGCAAATCAAAAGCACAACCAAAAAAAGAATAGCTTTGCAGTTTGTTTTTTTTGTTGTCCTGTCTGCTCTGATTCAGAAATTATATACACTCAAATTATATAACCTAGAAAATAGAAATATGCCACTTTTCAAAGAAGTTTGGTACTGAGTGGAAGCAGAAATGGGATCAGCCTTGATAAAACAACCTAGCATCTTCTGCAGGTTATGTCCTGAGAGTAACCTTGAAGTAGTGTAACTTCAGCATGAGGTGAGTCAATATGATTGGGATAAAACTATGTCCTTGTCTCAAAGAAAAATAAGAGAAACCAGAGAGTAGGGCAGAGTAACACCTGGAAGAAAAAACAGACAGAGATGACTCTCCAGTTCCCAGTTCCTCTCTAGGCAGCAGCAAAGCCAAGGTAAAGTGGAGAGCAGCTGTTTCATTAACTTGCCTGTTGTGACCAACTGTCTGATCCAAGCGTGGCAGTCCATGGAAATGTTGACTATTCTTTCAAACTAAAGAACAGCCTCTTTTGTATGTCAGTACTCCAGAGACGTCTCTTGCCATACTATTTGCATTTCAATAGCCACGATCAAAAAAAAGCTCTGGGACTGGATGTGTACTTATAGAGGTCCAGGTGAAGCTCAAAGCAAGGCTCAGTGCATGGCAAACACTCCTAAAGATGTTCTTCAGTAAATGGATGGAATAGTGTAATACCATTATGTACCCTTAGTGCAATTCATCCTTTTGTTTAAATTCTCACCGTCATCATTTCTCCAAGTACTTTGAAGACAACAGAACTCTACAAATTGTTTTCTACACATTGAGCTACAAGACTATTAGAATAAAATAGAAAAAGCTTTGAAAAATCCCTAAACCATGTGGAGTTATTTAATCTATATTATTGGTATTTTTTGACTTTCTCGTTCTTGTCCAGATGACTGAGAATTCCGTATACTTTTCACTGGTTCTTACAGAGTACTTGGAACAAAATACAAGCCCCATATCTGCAGGAAACTGTCTCAAATTCGTATACCTCATGCCTATGTTACTAGAAATTCTTTAAGGAATAATTACAGAATAAACCTATAGATAGACTTATAGATGGATTAAATGCAGTAGTACCAGAGACAAATATTGTGTTGCAGCGACAGAGACAGTTAATCAACTGACAGAAATATCTATATTATATTTAACTATTTATATATCACTTTAAAAGGGATCTGAATAGAATTTTCAGGACAAAACTTTCCCAAATATTCAAATTCCTGCTAGTCATCACTTCAAATATTTTAAGTAAGAGTATATTAGTAAAAAGGCTAGCCTTTTTGTTTACTCAGAGCTATGTTCTTCAAAGACTGAAGTTTCTAAGCATTTCAGCATTCTCACAAAATTTGGCTAAAATTTACACTTTTATTTTGAGCCAGAGATAAGCTGTTTCTATGAAACTAGTAAATAACAACCTTTTGGAGTTTTTAATATGTGAGATGTTCTCCAGATACATAAAAGGAGAGCACTAGTGGACATACATCTTGTGTGTAGAAATGATGAGATGTATTCAAGTCACCTACAGTGTGGGCAGTCTAGATGTTTTTTTCTGGATTTCCACACTTTTTTTTCAGATTCTATTTCAAAAACCCTGCAGAATTCTCAGAGACATTAAAAATTGAGATGCCTATCACAAGCACAGTCATCAGCTTTTATATATATTCATCCTCTAAGTGTGATTAGAAACCTGTTTCATGCTTGCAATTCTATAGAAGAAATGAGAGATGTTAACATGCATTTCAATGGACATATATAGATGTTTGCTGTAAATATTTCAAGTAATATGACACAATATTAAATTTTAATTAAAGTGTCTAGGAGTTCTGTAGCTTTGACATGGTTTGTTCACTTATTCTAACATGATACAAGTTCTGTTGGCACCTAATTATGAATAACAACTGACTAATAGACTGACCTTAGAGAGTTGCAATTTAGATGATACTCTGTAGCAAGAGATTTTAGACACGAGGGAGAAAGGATGAAACCAAGCAAAACTTTATTAAAAGTGTCAGAAAGTTTAGGGAAAGAGCAGGATTTGAATTGATGCGGTTTTCCTGTATTTCTCACAACAGGACATGCCATTTCTAGAAGGAATTAAATTATTCTACATTATACAACAAGGAGTCAAGTGATAGCATGGAGATGATATGGGATTAGAAGATCTTTGATATTAAATTGTAACTGAACAGCTAGAGACCAAAATATTCTGCTGTTTGTTGTAGCATCAACTCAGAGATGGCACAGTACTGTGTGTCTCTGTTCCAGAATTCCTATCACACTGAAGCAGACTTGCTCTGGATGTGGCCTTTCTGATTCAGAATTAAGGCAAAAACCTGCTAAACTGCATGGATGAATTCCTATGCACATAGCCATGGATTCATAAAATGATCTGTTACCTACCTGCAATGAATTTAGAATCTTAAAAGGCACAGTGATCTGTTTTACAAAAAGAAGGCATATCAGTTTTTAGATCTGTCAAGTCAATGCCTTTCATAACTGTTATTCCCCTTTTGTGAAAGGCAGATTTTTTTATCTTTTTCCCATGACTACAAATCTTGGTTTAGGACACAGCCAGGAGCGAAAAACAGCAGGAAAGTTTTTCTTTTGATCCAGCTACTATTAGGAGATACTCCTAACAATAGGATAGACTTTTGTTCAGAGATTTGCAGTCTAAGGCCAAAGAGATACAGAGGTTTTGGAATAACCCTAATAGTTGCAGGCTCAGCTGAAAGCTGGATGTAGACCCATTTTTAGCTACATATTACAGTTATGTTTACTAAATTTCGAAGTAAGTTATATAACTTAGTTTACAATGCTGACAGCCATTTAGGAATGTCCTTTTTCCTGGGTGTACATGTTTACTATTGGCAGAGACTAGTAAAACACCAGTGACATAAATTAGATGATTACAGAAAATAAAAAGTTCTGATTCAGTAATACATTTCCAAAGGTCAATGAAAATCTTCACTTTTAAAATCCCTTCAATCCTTATTGATCTATTTGGTGCTGCTGTATTTTATACTACCTGTTTAAACTGACTGTCTTTAGAAATGTATCTTGTGTACTGATAGCTCAGGGAAAATTTAGCATCTAAGATTTGGGAGTCCACCTCTAGTCTCACATCCCCCATGATATCCCTATCTCATGCAGATATGGTACACATTATATAGGATTAATTAAAATAAAGACAGTATTAGTGGTACTAGTCTTTAAAAACAGTTTGGATGCTGCTTTCTAATCTATCAAGAGGAAAAAATGAAAGAGAACTTAGAGTAACTGGTATAAATTCACACAACTTTTAAGATTTCACTATTTTATGGTTTTGTCTCATAGAGAAATTCTGCCTTTAGATACATAGGGGTTGATGTTGTATTTGTTAATGTCAGTGGAACTGCACCTATTCCTTAAAGCTTCCCCTTCAGCTGTTAAAAAGGCTATAAGGTCAGAATATTTCCCTTAATCCTTAAATTGGTCTCCCTGGTATGTACAATCCATGGAGATTCTTCTACAAGTTTCTTCTAGTCAGTGTCAGGAGTAACTTCCCCTGTGTCTTTCCACTGTAAAATATAATCAACTGAAAACTCCATAGCAACCCTAAATAGCTTGTTATCAGGGTGAGTGATTTCATTTCTATGTACACCAAACTATGAGGATGGGAATGCTTAAGCTTTTAGTTAAGTTCTGGTTGCTATAATTTTAATATGAGGGAGATCGTGTCAGAAAAGACTCTTTATTAAGATTTACTTGTTCAACAGCTTCAAAAAAGTTTTATACTTGTTAATCTACCAGGAGTACTAAAAAGAGGATTTTATCTCTGACATTTGGAGAGGACATAGACGGATGGAAAGAATAAGTTTTAATGAGATTTCCTTGTGGGATGCAGTTATGATTCTGGTATTTATTAGTGGGCATTTATTTGAATATGAAAAGCAACCCATTATAAGAGTGAGGTGATTGAATATATATCCTTTGCTCCACATGCTGTCATTCAAAGTTGTTGTCAGTTATATAGAGGTTGAGGGGTTCTTTTCATTTTTGTATGAGGGTTTTTTTTTCTTTTTCTTTTTGTTCTGGTGGTTTTGTTCCCGGCAGGAGGAAGCAGGAAGGTTAACACATCAGGAAATAAAGTAGAGAAATTATTTTCAGGTTTTCTAAAATATATATGTGTTCAAGACACCATTGAATAGCTGTGATGTTCAGTATTTTTAATCTGTTGTTTTTAGTATTTAAATTACTTTTTCAGTTATTTGAGTTGATTGTTACCAGTCTTTGTCTTTTCTTAAGAAAATTCAAGTTGCAGAAGGGAAAGAAGCATTATATTATTCTGGGAAAGTACTATTTCAGAGCATTCAGAAAAGGAAATACAACAGCACAAGAAATACTGTGCTGTCAGAGGTGTTGACTATTCCAAATTCTCATTAGTCTTATGTTTGCTGTGTAGCTAATGTCTAACTGACCTAGCTAATTTTATTGTAATAAGTATCAAATCAGTGAACTGACTGGGTTTACTCCAGTTTATCCCAGGTCCATTGCAAATATCCTGTGTCAGCACAGTGCTCTGCAGGTTTTCAATTGCCTGTCAAGGTTTTGATATATTTTGATTTTTAAAAGATGATGACATCTTTCTAACAGAATTTTGACATGCCCATCTCCTCGTGATTAGCCTGTATATTTCTAAACAATGAAGGCTCACATAGATTAGTTTGCAGTTAGTTACAGGTACAACAAGAGTATATGTCATCAAGTATATCCAAACTAAGTAATCCCTTACATTTTAAAAGGAACTAGAACCTAACCTTATTAGACAAAAGACTGTAGAGGGCAGTGTTATACCCTCACCAAAAAGGTCTTTCACTCCAGATGTTTGGCAATCTGATTATCAGGTCCCTTACACCAATAGAATAATGACTCTATTGAAGTCAAGGAAATTACATCAGTGTATAGGCCCAGTATTTCCAAATCACTGCATAAACTTGACAGATAGAAAATCAATAGCACACAATTCAATCATACCATTAAGCTGCTTGACAGAATGTATATATGAACAATTGATGAACCAAGTATTAAATGAAAGGGTTTGGCACTATATGACTAAGTGTATAATTGATAATTATTGATTGCCATATGAAAACATTAAAGCACATTCAATACTCTGGGGAGAATGTTTCAAGAGGTGACATACAGCAGAAGTGAAGGAGAAAGGAAGGCTCTATATATTACCAGGATAATGCATTTAGAAGAAGTTTTCTGTAAGTCCTTTGATTGTCTCCTTTTGTTGTATGTGTGTGATTTTAGCTTATTTTTGTGTTATTTCCAGAAATGGAGCAAAAAAAACCAAAACCGAAAACAAAACAAAAACCCAAAACAACCTCCTGCTAGTTCAAACAGATTTAGAAATGTAAATAGAAAAAAAAAATAGTGTTGCCTCATCAGATTTGGTTTAAAAGTTCTCAATTTAAAGGGGATAAATTAAACATACCAATGCAAGGTAAAGTGATGACTTCCATTTTGTTAAAAAATATAACAATTGGGATAATATATTTGTAAACATTTACTTTAATTACAAAGGGGATGATTTCACTAAAATAATGAGCACGGATCTTTGTCCATTAAAACAAAATTAGTCAGTGGCAAACGTACCAGCCATAATGGATCACTGGGGATCTGCAGGATTGTCAATTGCTTTGAAAAAGAGTTAATTCATTTGACTCACAAACTATTCATATCCATAAGAAAAAGAGGTGATGTGATCCAGTAGCCTCTAAAGGTAGACATTAGTTTCAGGGAGCAGAAAACCCTGCTGTGAGCAGCTGGGAAGCACAGAAAGGAGGTTTATGTTCCAAAATTACTTTATTCACTTCCTCTCTCTGCTGCACTCTGGGAGTGAGTTCCACAAGAGTTAACAATTATTTCTGACTTCTAAGTAATTTCTGGTAAGATATTAATAAAATTGTGTGCAAATCAAATGAAAGGTATTATTGTGTTGGTCCTGCACAAGGAGCAGAATTGGCCTGGGAAGCTGCTGTCCCTGTCGTGTTCCCATCCCGTGTCTGTGTGAGCAAGGCTGAGAGGCTGCACAGTGAACTGCACTGGGGAAGTGGGGGCTGGAGGCAAAAACGAAGCAGTAAAGGGATAGAAGATTTCCTTTACTCATGTCATTTCCTCCCTCTGCATCTCCGTGTGGTGAGCACACAGCTATGCTGGCAGAGGAGAAAGGATAACATCTGAGAGGGAGAAAGGCTGTGGGCAGTAGCTGATTAACTGTCCATGCCACTGAGAGTGAAATCACATGTTTTTGGACCCTAAAGTTCTGCTGCTGTGCACAGGCAGAGTTTCACTGCTTTTCATAAGGCTTGACTCCTGAAGGCCGAGACTATATATGAACTCAGACAGCACTAAATGGTCTTTCCTAATGTTTCCAGCATGAGAGCAGGGAGAATTGACTTAGTCTGTGCCTGTCCAGGTGACTTCATTTTCTACAACAATGTACTGTGCAACTGAACTTTCCCTTTTTTTCCCCCAAATATCTCTGTAGGCAGCACATTGACATGAAAGCTCTGCACGGATGCCCTCAAAGCTACCCCGCTCCCATATTTTACAAAAAATATTTTCCTGTATCAGTGTGGCAATGGATTCAGGGCTGTACAGCCTCTCACCTTTCAGAAGGGCTGATCAGCTCTGGTGCAGTGCTGTGCTGCAATGCCAGAAACACCAGCACTCCCTCCCTTTGCGCTGCACAGATGGGATTTGAGCACTTCTGTGGAAAGGGCTGGGTGGGGGGACAGGGAGATGTGAGTGAAGGCTTGGCTACCGCAGGCAGTTCCCACATGGCGACAGCAATGATGTTTGATTTCCAGGACAAATGTTGTGTCATGAGTCTTATAAAATTAAACTTCAATAATGTATGAATAAGACTAATATTTATGTTAATGTGGCTATGTAATTCCCTGGGTATTAATATTTCCTCAGTTCTCAAAACACACCAAAGATAAAAATCATCTTTCAGGGAAATGTAATGTTTTTAAAATCTGTAGAGTCAAAACTTTGTTTCAAGAAAAATTCTTTTCCTGTAGTCGTAAACTGAAAAATCAGTACTTATAGTTAACAAAATGCTTCATCTGTGTTTCAATCAATTTCAACATTGTTATGAGAATCATGACAAATGAATCCTTTCTTCTTTACACATAATTTATAGTAGTGAACAAAAGATAATTTTTAAGTTTAGCTTACCTATTGTGATGCTTAAGTAGCTATACAATGAGAAAGAAAAAAATGTATTTATAAATTCAACTTCAGTTTGTATGTCAGTAGCTTTTACTGACTAATTTAATTGAAAGTTCTTTGTAGAGACTAAATTCATAAAATGAACTTCATGAGATGGTACTATAAAAATATTTTACCTGTTTGGAGATAAATGAAGATATAAACATCTATTATATGTTCTCTGCTCTTTGTATTATGGTTGCAGAATATAAATCTATTCTGTACAGGCCAGCTGATGGAAATAGTTCCACTTTCACTATTTGCAACAAAAATGGAGATGACCAGAAATGTTCATTTTCCCTGGGATACTGAAATGTGTTTTTCATTATTGCTGCTGGGCTTTTCCTTATCCTGGCTGCAAATTCAGTGAAATGTTGAAAGTGTGCCCTCCAACCATTTGAGATGCAGTCCCAACTGCAACTTTACTATGCTTATCAGAAGGAAATCCAGAGAACATTTAAAATGAAAAATTCCTGCCAACTTCCTGAGCATATCTAATTCCAAATTTCAGGCATGAAATAAGAATTAAAGGATGTCATAGCACAAGTCACAGTACAACACTAAAATAATCTAGGTGAGGATGCTCCATTTGCTAAACAAGCTGTTTCTCATTGATAAACTTTGAGACAGTCAGTTCCACTTTGGCACACACAAGAAGAATACACATAGAAGTTTTGAAATACAATAAAGTGTCGTGTAAAAAGTTATACAGCTCAGCAGGAAAAAATTGTAGGATTTTTTGGTTTTTTTAATGGTTGGTGGTTATTTGGTTTAATTAGTAACTGTATGAATGGCAATGGAATGTCCTAAGGTTAATGAAAGCAAGATCTGAACAAAACACCTGATAATTTGGTTTGTATCCGAAAGACTTCCATCTGCAGTTGGCACTTACCATCGTGCAGACCTGTACTGAACATTGAAATCAGTGATAATCAATATCAGTATGGTGTATCAGTAATAATACAGGTGCCACCTGTATACAGAGTGCTTTTGAGATTAAGGATTAATTTACCTTCTTTAAAGTGATTGTTTGCCCCCTATCAGCCTGTTGGGTAGAGTTTCAGTCTACTCTTTGTTAGCTTAGAGAAATTAGGAAATTTCTGCTTTGTAGACATCCTTACTTGATCCACTAATCCACCCTTTGCCATGATCACCACATTGGAATCTACCAGTGGCCATCCTTTTCTATAAAGACCATTGATTATTTTCCATTACAGCCTGAAATAACATGAACCTGCTGACCAAAATATTCGTGGAACTCAGACTGAAAAAGAAAATTTTAAAAGGAACTCACTATTAAGTTTACATTTACATAAACATTTCTAAGAAATTAATTTAGCATGATGAATGTTTTTCTTTACATTCTCTGGAGTTTTAGTATTAAAATATTTTATAAGTAAAAATGTTATTTGGTTTATCTGAAGTAGGAAGAAAAAAGAGGTCTGTATGTATTTAATTTTATTATTTTTCAGCCTAAGATTTTCCTTGAATTTCAGATTTATATTAATTAAAGAAAAAATAACTAAATTTTCTTGTTCTGAATTTTGAGGCCAAACCTATTCATCTGTTTTATCATGTCTGTTTCTATTTATCTATATTTTTTATGTGCTTTGGCTTTTTTTTGTGGTTTTGTTTGTTTGTGCATGTGTGTGTGTATGTATGGTAAGCACAAGTCATTTCATTTTTTAAAAAATCTATCAGGCTAAATTTCTTAATTTGTCTGTTTATAATATTCTTACTAAATTTATCAGAAAGAAAAACACCCCAGTCTAATAATCACCTCAGCTGCATCTCTTTTTGAAACTATACATGAGAAAATGATGCTTAGGTTATATTTTGGGGGGGTTTCTACTTATTACTACTTTTAAAAAAAATTAATATTATGTGTCAAAATATTAAGCTATAACTACCCAGCTGTTATCCTTACTGCTTCCTTTTTGAGTTATTATTTATTTCTGCTTTTTTTTCAAATTAAGCTATATTCTTTTTATCTGTGTGTTTGTTCCAGATCAAGACTATCTGATGTACTGTTTTTTTGTCTTTTTAAAAAGAATATGCTTGATCTGAGCTAGATCCCTTCAAAACAGCTAGGAAGACACTCTCAATAGGTTGACCTTTCTTAGTTGTCTTCTGTTCATCCTTAAATCTACAGACATGCCAGAACCCAGAGAAAGCTACTAATCAAAGTTATTGACCCTGGAGTATTTCAGAGCCATTCCAGGTTTTATCCCCTATGAGTAAGGCAGGCACTGTTGTCTTGCTTCTGAAATGGGAAAGTGGGTGTCTGCAAACGTGGGCATTAAGTTTGTTCATTGTGCACGGTTCACCAGGACCCCAAGCCTCCAGTGGATGTGTCTTCCTTCACTCGTGTGCTGCTCTGCCCTTGCAGTCCCGCATGGCCCAAGCAGTCCATCCAGCAGTGCCCAGCCGGGCTCAGAGGTCAGCCGGCCGGCCGAGCTGCCCAGCACACAGAGAGAGAGAGAATGAGCTATGCCGTGGCTGGAGCTCTGACAATGAGCTCAGACAATGTCTTCACACACTTCGCCCTCCTGGCAGCTGAGCCATGGAGCAGCATATAGAGAAAGATCTGTATTGCCAAGTAAAGGATAATGAGATAGTTATAACAGCATGTGGAGACCTGCGTGGTGGCCTGTAAGGCCAAAGAGCAAAAGCCTCAATCTCCTCCTGAAAGGCAGCAGCCAGGAGATCTCTACGGTTAGGGTGACCGGATTGGCTCCTCCCAAGATCCTTTGTTCCCTCATCATTATGTATGCACCTTTCGTTACCGCTGTTGGTTTTGTATCTATCCTCACCTTTTCTACCCTATATGCCTCCCCTTCCAGATTGTTCTTCCTTCCCCACTCTCCCATTGGTTCCTGTTCCTGGCCACTCCTTCGGGTTTTCCCTGTTGTCCCCTGTACCCCAAGCCCGCCCATGCACCGCCCCTGTGCCCTGAGACCATTGGCCCTCGTGCTCTCTCCGCCCTCCTCGTCCCCTTACAAAACCCCACGACCCTGCTGTGTTTTTGTCTTTGCCTCTGGGAACCTTCACACCATGTAAAATAAAGTTCTTCTGTGGAACCCCATGCAGGGACCCTCCCTCACCTCCTTTATCGCCAACGGGCTGCGGGGCCGTGCTCTCTGGGAAGGTGAGGATTGCTACGCCGTGCCACGCTTAAAAAAGGCATCACAGCAACAGCATGACAAACTTCTGCTGATATGCAGTAAGGACACGGTCGACGGTAACCATTTTTTCTGTAGGGCACGAAAACTTGAGTAGCATGGATATGAGCCTGGCCAGCACATGGCCAAGGGATCAGTATGGTGGATTTACCCAGGAACAGATGTATCTGGAGAGATTAATAGCAGTATGTGAAGAAGCTACTATTTTTAACCTGAAATAGTCACTGTGAGCTAGAAATCCAAGATAAAACTAAAGACATCATCGTGCTGAACATGCCTTCCACAAACTCAGAATTACACTCCTGTTTTTTTCTGTCTTGATGAAAATGATATTGGACTCAACAGTTAAGTCATCTCTGCAGTGATTGCTGTTTCCCAAACCCCAAATTTTGTGGAGTCTCTATATACACACTTCTAGTTTTATTCATTAGGATATGCATTTATTCGTAAGAAGATCTGTGTTCCCTTCCACTATCCTATAATTTTATGAACCTGTAAGAAGAACACGCAGTATCAGAATTTTACTATCAATAAAAACAGTAGGTAGAGGCTGCTCAGTGTTTTGGAAAGACCACTAAGTCATTAGGTCCAGTATGTTCTGCTGAAATGGAAGTACAGAAACAATGTGGTAGACACAAAATGTAAGCAAAACTCCTCTTCATGATTCCCCTAATGATTTAGGAAATGCAACTATCCTTAGTCTTCTTTTGTCCTCCTCCTCCCTCCATTTTGTAATAATCATAGCAGCTTATAATCAACTATCCATTATAATGAGGAGATAAGCAGGTTGTGCACAGCTGTGTGTGGATAGAAACATCTCCAGTCTAATTTTCACATGGAGCAGTGCTAGTCTTCAAGGATTCGAAATATTTGTATTTTTCCTCTGCATTGGTTCTCTTGGCTTTCCATTGCTACATTAGTGAAGAGTTGATTTAAAGAAATTTTGCACTTCTGGTTTGCTTTCCAGTGACACATCATAAACCAGTTTTTAAAGATAGTCATAATGAGTGTTTTACAGATCGAGAAACTGAGTCCAGGCAACTGATTTATTCAAAATTATGCAGTGAGGGATAGAACCCAGGTTTCCTGGCTCACAGTTCATTGCTCAAAGCACTATGTAATGCTAAGTTACTTTAGAGGATACCTTTAGATGGCAGAAAGTAACCAGAGTAGAATAGCATCTCCTCCTGCTATTCATGTGCAATGTGTGCAGTCAACCTCTCCATTTTCTCATTCCTCAGGGGGTCCATCATCTCTCACCTCCTGTTTGGCAGACCCTACACTAAGTAATGCTGCACAGGGTTAAGAGAAAAGGAAGAAAGAACTAGAGAGAAGGGATGGCAGCTGTGCTGCAAAAGGGAACTATAGCAGTCCTTTTTAGTCTACAAAGTGTTTAGCATTCACACTTTACATTTTAGAAGAAACTTTTATCATGTCTATCACAGAGACACCACAGGCAAGGAAACCAAGGGAAAAATAATAATTAAAAATTCTTGCTCCGCAGGACATGGCTGAGTTTGTTTTTAATTCTAATTTATTTTGGCAATTTTTCCTGTAAATATTCTTTTATTATTTATAATGTTTATAATGTATGAATTCAATCTGTGATCCCTCTTCCCCAAGTTCAGCCTCACTTACACCTTGAATAAACTCACTTGTATCCAACATTTACAATTTGCCAGTTAGCAGCTGTATGAATAATGGCAATGATTGCTGAAAAGAAATTCCTTTAGTGAGGAATGCTGAAAGTATAGCCTTCTAGGGGGGAACATGGGAAAGATGTAAATGCAGGTCTCAACTTTTATTCACTGCATCCTATTACAGACACTCTGAGCAATTTTTATGAGGGTTTTTTTATGCCTTTATGTTCCAATATATCAGTCAAAGGCAGAGCAGACTAAGAGGTTGCAAGACAAAATTTGATGTGAGATTTTTAATGGGAGTATCTTAAAAAGATTATACTGTAAGTTCACTTTCTACCTGACATCATGAACATCTTTGTATAAAAGTGTTAAATGGTCTGGCTTCACATATATAGGAAGTCTGCTCTTCACCTTTCATTTTAGGTTGCTATGTAGAGTACATTTCAGAGCTGTAGAGACCTTTTACCTTTTCTTTTTTTTTTTTTAACTATTTTTTTGTAATTTTGACAACATTGACCCAACAAATATCTTCAAACAATAATTTGAGGAGGTTGACAAGGGCAGTTCATAAGAAACAGAAAGTAGCATTATTGAATCAAGCTTGGATTAACTGCATTGACAAACACAGACCAGAGTGAAATTATTTTTCTATTACATTTTGATTAGTTTGTGGTTGTCTTCAATTTGTAATTTACCTTTTAAGAGAGTCTGGATTTCTCTGTGGAAGCCTCCCTGACAATATTTGTCTCGGCATTGTCAGTGGAGTATTGAGGATCCAGACAAAGAAAGATTTTGCTTGTGGTTGGTGAAATCATTAAGATGGGGTCCAAATTTGGAAGACTTGGAAATAGGGAAGAAGCTCATGCTGGATGTTTGGAGTAAGACACTAGGACTGGTGCAGGAAACACCTACAGGAGATCAGCTTTATATGGTAGAATTTGCTTCAAATTCTTGTGTTATGTGTATAGTACTAGTATACTCCTCCCACTCTACAAGGTATTTCATTTTATAATATGAAAATTAAAATTCTAATACATACATCTGAGAATATGTCATCCACATAATTTTACTTTTGTCAATCCAAAAGAAGCTGGCTACTCCCAAAATTTTTTCAAAGTGGATGTTGCCCTTTTATTCTGGACATGATTGGGGAAAAAAACCCCCAACAAACAAGAAAAAATTCTTTAAGTTTTTTATGATCTAGTTTCAAAGGTATCGTAAGATGTTTCTTTCCATTACAACTGCAGAATTCGTTCCATCTCTCAAAGTAATGTAATATTTATATATAATTAATGAGATTTTAATCTTGTTAAGCCACTGAGCTTGAAAGAAAAGCATATGGTTTCTTGATTCATGGTATATATTTATTTTTTATTTACAGTTTAGTAGAGTAGGAATTTTAACCTAGTCTCCCTTCTATATCTGAGTGTTCCCTCCTCTGCTGATGAGCTTCTAATTTTTCTTCTGGTTGTGTTTTCTTTTTGATTGGATGAAAAAAAAATAGTCCCTGAAATGAGGGACTCATTCAACAGCAGGCACTGAAAAGCCTCCCACATATTTTGTCCTGCTCCTGAACACAGCTCCCATGTCCTCAGAAAGGACTGGGCTTAGTTTTCTCACACTTAGATAACTAACTTTATCCAAAGTTTGTCAGAAGAGGTGTGTCTACTGCAGCTTTAAAATGTGACTAAATTTACTAACGCTAGAAATAGGCAAGTGTCTGTAATTACATGATGCATATGGACTAAAATAATTTTTGGCCCACATGTCCCCTTGATTTCCAAAAAGATAACAGAAAAACATACATGTATACACTGCCCTTTGCAAAAGCCTCAGTCTAACCCTTCTCCTTAGAGCTTTTTATCCCTGATAGGTGGAATTGTGAAAGAAAACAACAGGTTACAAAAAATGATGATGAATATTTATTATCACCTTATGAACAATAATTCATGACTATTCAATTGTTTTCAATCTAAAAAAAAAACCCCAACAAACCCCCCCTTCAAGAAAAAAAAAAGAAGAAAAAAAAGTATACTTGAAGAGATAACAATGAGCTATTCTTGACCTAGGTGGAGCCAAAGAAATGTTAGACAAAAGACAAAATTTTAAATCAGGGAAATAATTGAATGACCTCTGCCTGAAAAACTATGCCATAAATTATCTTTACACTCTGTGGAAACATTCTCTTTTGCCTTTAGAGTAAATCAGACAATTTTCAGGCCAAACCAATTTTCTAAATCATAATTAGACAAGAGGCTAAAATAGGTCTTTGTAATGGAAGTGGGTTATAAATTTAACATGATATCCATAATTCATCCCTGAAGAAAGGTCCTTTACATTCTGAAAGCTTGGATAATATAACTTAAAGAGCTGGCCTGCTAAATGGTGTAACAGTCTATCTTGCTTAGTTTACTTTAGAACTTTGATTCATACTGTGCTCAGTTCTTTTCCCAGTGGGAAAGCTAGATTCTTAAACCTCTTTCTCACACTTATTAAAATAATTCCCTCCTCACCAGGACATCAGCCTTGGGCATGCCCAGTTCTTTTGCTAATAATTTTGTCTTTTTCAGTCCTTAGATGAGTTCTGAATTATAATTGACTAGCAAAAAGCTTAATTTTTGTATATATACACATAAATGTTTAAAATACTATGCTAACAGAGAAAGAAAACATCTGCTGCCATTCAATAGAGCATTAGGCATTTAGCACACACAAAAGAGTGGGAAAGGCATGTTTGAGTGACTATGGCAAATATGTCAGTAGCCAAGTATATGTTTGAAAAAAACCTTTACTTTTTTAAAAAGTGAGTTACAAAATATATCTTTTCCATACCATAATCAGAAATTCTTGATATTTCACCAAGTGGCCATTTGAATTTTCAGATTTCTTTCATTATCATGTCAACCTCCTGCCAAATAGCATTCAAACTAATTCATTTAAATCAGATTTTTTCATTGCAGTTTCATTAGCAAGAGAGAGAAGAAAAGAATATTCTCCATAAACTGATAACAGCTATATTTTCCAAGATTTTTTAAAAAGAACATTGCCTTTAATTGTGCTATACCTTCTATCACAGTACAGAAAAATCGATAGTGTTTTTATTTTCACAGCTTCAGGTACTGATCAGAAGTTTCTGCAATGCAGATCAGAGATAGTTATCATGAAATAAATCTGACAAGCTGTTGCTCAAGGCCAAAGTAGTTCATTTGTAAAACTAAACTACATAGGTACCAAAATAAGAAATCCAATGTCTCTTTTACAATAGATTCTGAATCTGTCATTTAGCTAGGTGATGTAGTAGTCCTCAACGGAGGAAATCATCGCTCTCTGTAACACCACTGTACCAGCAAGCAACCTGCTCACTGGATCCTTGATGATATTTCACATTTAAAACATTTGGCCAAAACCACTGACCACTTGCTTTGCTCTTACAACAAATTTGCTAAGTCCATTCCCTTTTCGACCTCATTTTCAGAAACTGAGTTTCACCATTCTGGTCTTTTTCTAGGCCACAAGCAAGAGTGGCCCCATGCCAGCATTGTTTGTCTCACTCAGGGCTGTTTTGAGAATGTTGAATCAACATCTAATTGAGCAGACAAGCTGTCTCTATTTGCCCCTACATATCCATTTGTGGTTTTTCATTCTCCCGCAGAAAGACTTTCTCATAATAAGCCTTTGATTAGATTGCAAGCTCTTAAAGTCAGGTATTGTCTTTCCACTAACTGTGTGTACAGATCAACTTAAATAAGGCCTTGAAACTTGTTTGGCCTTTGGTCAATACTGTGATAGTAACAGATGATAAGTTGATCCGATTCCTGACTTTCAATACTCCTCTGTTTTTCTGTTCAGCGAACTGAATGCTGCCCCTGCTGCAGCATTTCTTTTTTTCTGCTGTAATTGCCTTCCCTTGCTAACAAGCTAGTGAATAATATATGTTCACATTACAGTGTTTGGCCCTGTGGGAGGACGTTCCAGTCACCTCAGTGGTTTTTTCAAACAGGCTACTGTATGTGACACTATGAGATGAAGTAAGTAAACAACCAGATTGCAGTTTGAATGGGTGCCACAGCTCAGATCTACGAATGCCCAAACAGAATAAAGAACCTTTCTGGTCAGCACCATATATCTGATAATTGGAGAAGTATCTTGCAGTTACTTTAATTCTTTTGATTTAAGGGATTTGCAGAACAATGAAATGAGGATTTTTAATGTTCTCTGAACAGTTTACACATGAAAAAAGTGAGGTCCTCCGAGGTAAAATGACTCATACAAGGTCACACAAGAAAACAGTAGAACAAGAAACATACCTTGTTTTTTTTGTATTGCTATCTAGAATTAACCCCATGCATAATGGGTGAAATTCTAGGGAAGTCAACAACACTAAGATTTTACTGAGTGTCATGGTTGCAGGGCAGGAGGCCAGGTCACAAAACATTTGCAATTTTCTTAAGGTATAAAGCCTGTTACAAAAATCGGGTGATGTGACTGCACAAGATCTAGAAAGGCAAAAAGTGTGCTTAAACCTAGAAATACGAAGGCTACTTCTGTCAGAGCAGGAAGTGGGAAATGGACACTTAGGCAGTAACCTTTCCTATATACCACGTACCACATTTGCCCCATGACTGAAGGGAGTAAACTCAAGGACAAAGGGAGCAAGGAGTAAGCCGTTTGGTAATCTTATCATGTAGCTTCTGCAAGATATTCCCCGCAGTGTAGAATTGTTCCGAGCTGCACATGCTGTGTGTGCTGAGTGAGGAGCTGGCTGCCCTGCACCGAGGTGTTGGAGAGGAGAAGGCAGCTCGGTGACCTGCTCACAGCCATGCTGTGTGTGGGGGCTCTCCTGGCCACCAGGCCCTGTGCTAGTGATCAGCTGTATCCTTTTCAAACTAGACACTGCCTACATTTTACTGATTGTTGCAAGGGTTTTGAGTCTGGGAGATGAGCAGTTTATAAATGTTTTTCAACAGCAAGTGTTGGGTTCCACCATGGGTGTTATAGAAGAGAAGGCCTGAAGGCCTACGAAAGCATCTTCCCTAGGCCCGGTGGTAACCATGGAAACACTTCCAGGTCACCTGAGATGGGATAGAAGAGAGGACTATGGGTCAGTGACCTTCCTGACCAATGGCCTGGGAAGATTGTGGTTAGTGACCTTATATGGTATTATTTACACCTTCCCATAACAGGTAATATCTAGGGAATACTCCAGGTGACTGGGTGAAATCCTGGGATACGATCTTCCTGTTTATATGAGGTTATATCCTGTTTGTGCACTGGTATTTAGGTAACCTGAGCTGTGCAATAAACGTCTGCACTTCTCCATCTGGCATGCAAAGTCCTCGCCCAGCGTGAATGCTGCAAGCAAGGGACTCCTATACATCTCAACAGGAGCAACTTTCTTCCTGTTCAGTCCCCTTTTTTTAATTCTTCACACTGTACATAGATTAGCTGTTAATTAAATCTAATACAGCACTCCAGCAAAGCTGGCTTTTAAATCTAATGCTATGAATAATAAAACTAAAATGCATACTTAAGATTATTTTTAAATGTTGGTGTCCAATGTTTGTCAGCTATGCAATACTTATGTATCTCTTTAGAAGCCTTGATTTTAGAAAATGATGAGAAAATATAATTTCCTCTTATATCAGGTTAGACACTGTAGGACTGTATTTTCTTGACATCTTCAAAAACTAGAAAATCATGAAACTCTGGATAAAAAAAACCAACAAACTGAGGCTAGTGCTTTACTTGGCCACACATCCTGAGATCATCCAACAGAATTTCAAAGGATGGCAAGAAATATCCACCTGTAGGTCTGTTATTAGGACCTCAACTTTCTACTGGATGGTTTTCTTACCAGTCTGAAAGGCTATCAAAAAGTACAATGCTGTGTGTAAAGTGCTGTTAGCTTCACTACAGGAATATGTGCTGAGTAATAGCTAAAGAAAATATTGACACAAAGAGATTTTTTCTGCTTATTTTTCATTCACTTTGGATGGTGGCACAGATGGGGAAAAACCTAACAGTTTAAAAATATTAATGTCATAGTAAATAACTGGATTACTGGGATATTATAGACTAAAAAAATAATTTAGTAGTAGATTTCATATTGCTGCATTTTTAAATTCTGCAAAAGTATGCTTCAGTGAACACAGAGACAAAAATTAATTAAAGGATAGGATGCATTTAAAACCTAAGGACATATCACTGCCTAATTTGTGTACAGTCACACAATACACATATGCCATGGAGGCATCAGCTACAACTATTGTGGAAAAAGGACCAAAAACCTGTAAATGAACAGGATAAGCAGCCTGTTGCTGTATGGTATCAGTACAAAAACTGTTTACAGGTTTTTCTATGTATCTGTATATCTTTCCTCACCAAATTACAAAGATTTCATAGGTTAAATACTCCTAATTTTTTTTTTTTAATACAAAAAAAAATAATCCTAGTTGGTTGGGGAAGACAGCACAGCACACTGTGAAAAATAGCATCCCATGACATACTAATGGAGAGTAAATTTAACATTAATACCTTTTTTTAAGTGAGCCGTAGTTGTTTCCTGTTTTGCTCATTTCAATGTTGCATCATAGAATGTTTTATGAATGTTTTTCATAAAATAATGTGGGGCACTTTTAATATTTTTAATAATAGTGTGCTGAATTTGGATAGTTTCATTTGCAATTTAAGTAATGCTTTGTTCTGATGAGATCTCTGGAGGTGGTTTTGACATTTAAAAGTGATGTGAAGAGATTCAAAGTGATTAAAGCTGTCAAATGTTACCCTAATTGTGTGACTGCAATCTTTTCAGGCTCTTTCACTGAGTGTATACATTATACACGCTGCACAGCACTTCTGTTTAGATTGAGGTTTTTTATTAATGCCATCCTGATTGACAGAAATTATTGCAAGATCACAAGTGGAACTAAATTAGTTTGCCACTGCATTCAAGCAACATGCATAGCCATGAACTTTTAAGATGCAGTTATCTACTTAACATAGTCCTTCCTCCTTTTCCCGCCAAATAACCAATGTTATGGTAGTGACAGATGATATATTTCACATTTATACTGTCATACTGGTTCATAGGAATAAAAAAGTTTTGCCCATATTAGAATTATTTTAACCTTCAGTTTGTATTCAAAATGCTACTGACAGGTCATTTATTTTAAATATGGTTTCTAGCTAAGAAAAATATCAGATATATTCTAATTAATTATGAACAAGTCAGATTTTCATGACTGATATTTTATTAATATCTTGCTATGTATTCATGGAAGCTGTAATACTTATTGATACCTTCATGTCTATTAAAAATAAGAAAGCTTCAAAACCACTGTGATATCCTTAGATATTCATGTCTTAGCTATCCGGAGTAGTAGTAGTATTCCAATTATTTAAGAATATTTGGATATGTAGTGGGTTTTTTTTTAAGGGTAATTAGGTCCAAATGCAGTACTGCCTTCACAGATTTGTCTTTCTATACTAGTAGGAATAAAGGGTGAAAATTAAATATTTCTTAATTTTTTTAAATCTTGCAGAATACTTAGTGATGGTGGTGTGGTTTAAAAACCTCTGTGTCACAACTGTTCAAACAGCCAGAATGAAATGCACTGTGTTTTCTTATGACAAAATGGCTGGTAAGATGCAGCAAACTTTTGGCTGTAACCATAATTAGGAGTTTGTTGCAATATTAAATGCAAGGACAGTTATGATTCTGAGGATTAGTTAGACAATGAGTTGATGCCTTAACAGGCCACCTATAAACAGAGACCAGACAGGAGTAAGGGAATAAAGGAGGGTATTTATTTGAAGGGCCTTCAAGGTACACCCCGGGAGCCAGAGGCTGTTGCCAACATGGACCCCAAGATGGACAACAGGTCACAAGTTCTTTACACCTTTATAGGTTTGGTTCATTTGCATAGCCAGGGTTAACTCTCCAATTAAAGCTTCAGTTTAATGATGTCATTCCCCTCAGCTTGCCCCCCTTTCAGAGGCTTTTAGTTTACACTTTTTGGGCCTAGGACAGTCTAGGTGTCCTTGAAGAGCAGGCCCAGAGAGGCTTTGTTATGACTACTCAGTACAAGAGAACAGAAATTAACAGGCTACAAGAAACCTCAGAGCTACACACTAAGCAGTACAGGATTTTGAAAAATATAAAAGTCAAAATCTAAGGCATCAGAGTGAAGTGTCTGCTGGCCTCCACATTTCAGGTGACCACACAAATACTGGAAACCTTGAAGTTCCTATCTCACATATCCTGATTAGTCATGCTGCCAGAAGAGCTAAGCAAACATGTAGGCTCAAAAAGAAATCAAAATGAACCTTAATACTGATGATGACAGCAGCAATTACTATGACAAGATTATCTCAACTGAAAATATAGTAGTGAGGACATCACACTACAGAGAAAAGTTTTTAATGGGCTCCAAACTCTAGATCAAACACTCTTGCAGCTAGGAAATGGCAATATTTGTTAATATTACAATTTGAAAGAAGAAAGAAAGAAAAAAAGCTGTGAAAAGTAAAATTTGGACACAACTCCTGCAGAAATATGTTCCAAAGAAGCAAAGACACACAACATACAGACATTCAGTTTTATTTATGAGTATTTAGAGGATGGTGAAGTGCATTTTAAATGAACATTTCATTCATGTCTGTCTTGTAGGTAGGACAATCACAGTGAACAGGTATAGGGGCTATCACCTCTTTAATTTTCTGCTTTTGTGTTCATTATTTAAAAAAGACCCAGAGAAATATTTATGTAGCATGAGTCCCAGTAGCACTAATCTACGAGGCAAATAATGCTTTAAAAATTGCCCAACAACTGCTACAAAGAGATAGGAGGTAATTCTCCTAAGGAATTTCTTTTCCCCTTGTGTTGCCCAGTTAGATTTGCTGGCAGCTTTCTCCAGCTCAGTGACTCATTGTTATCTGGGCTACAGAGAATAGAAGAATTAACATTTGAAATGTTAATTGTTTTAGTAGTAAATTATTATATTGCTTACTCATTGGTGATGATTTATTTTCAGGCTATTTTAATGCCATGTTTTGCATTGAGGGAATTATTTGTGTTATTGATACCTTTGGAATGTTGTGCACTTTTCAGTCATGTTTCAGTCTCTTGACAACATTGTTAAGAATTAATTATAATTCACAATTATAATGGTTAACAATAAAGCTCAAGTTTCGATGGCTTTAATGTCTGATGAGGGTAAGTAATAGAGTTGGGTGAATAATTCATAGTGAATAATTTATTCAGTGAATTTGCCAAATAATGTCTGCAAATAATTCTTTAGATTGTTTGCAAGCAGTTCATTGTCAGTATTCCCACTTTTGAAATCTGAGCTCATTAGAATGGACACATGGTCTTTATGGTGTTTTCCTGCTCTCTGGTAGTAATTCTAAAACAGAGTATTTTAATTTACAGAACTGATCATTTGCTTTTTACAAAATGTTTCCCAGTATTTTCTTTAAATTGAGCAATAAAGCAATTGGCTAAAGTGCCTTTACATTAAACATTAAATTAGAAGTATTTAGATAAGTATTTTCTAAATTAGTTATTTTCAAATCCAGGTTTAATTATTAAAGAATTATTGTGGTTTTTAAAGAACAACTCACTCTTTCTCATAGCATTATTTTAAAGTTAGTGGCTTATTATTTTACTGTTATTGGCTGCCTGTAGTTATGGGGTGGGGAGGTGTCTGAAAATGTTCAAAATTCAGCGTTCTGCTGATAGGTGTGATTTTGTTGTAAGGCAGAAAACTCATGGGATTAGTAAACTAACATGACTCAGCTAAGCTTAACTAAACTGTGTCCTTGATCAGTGTTTTAATTACCTCCTCATTCAGCTGCCTGTTACAGTGACCCTGCTTCCACATTATTTCACATTTCAGGGTAAATACCCTGTGTTACCTCGCATATGTTAATGCATCTTTGTGGCTCAGGCTGCAGCACTGCCGCTGCTTTACTCCCTCCAAGCTGATTTTTGGAACCAGCAAGAGTGCAGCTGCTGGAAGCTGTGCTGAAATGAGGCTGCACACAACTCTTCTGAGGAAGAAGCTGCCTCACTGTTTCGTAGCAGGAGCTGATGTTCTAAAAAGAGAGCGAGCGAGAGTGAAAGATTTTTCCTCAATTTCCCCCCTCCCTGCCCCCCAGTTCTCTGTTAAAAAAACATAAATCCACAGAGGAGTTTTATGTAACTCCACAGTGACAGAGCATGCTGTTATCAAGCACATAAAAATGTAGGAAGAACCACACTGAGTCAGACCAAAGGTTCCACCTTGCTGAATATTCTATCCTAAGCAGTAACCAATTGCAGATGTTCAGGGAAGAAAATAGAAAATTGATGAGTACAGAAGGCTTAATCCTTTCTGTGTTAAATCTCCCAGCTTTCCCAGCTTCCTGAGCTGGAAGTCCATTGAAAACTGCCACTGGTAGTTTTCCTAAATAATTGCCCAGGCTGGCAACTGACAAGTTGATGCAGCAAGAATTATTCACTTCTCAATGAATTTACACCCTCAGCACTCTCAGAAATTTACAAATCTCTCAAAATTATTACATATATTTCTCACATATCTGAGTAATTTCTATTATACTCATTGAAAGCATCCATCTGTTGGGCAGATGCACTATCAAACACCTTGTTTCTGCCTTACAGATACTGAAAAATGCTTTGTGGTATAATTATAATAAAGAAAGCTTTTTAATCTTAAGTAGCACTTCCTCCTTACCTGTTTGCAGATTTCATAAAAGGTGGTAGACTGTTTGTGCCATCTGAGGGAAACTCCTACCAAGGCTCTTTGCATTCCAAGACTGCTTTTATATTTGTGGCTTTTCAGATTTTGAATGGGAATAAAAATGAAAGACATAAAAATCAAATAAACTTGTACCCAGTATTAATATATAGGGAATAGAGATTCTCTATTAGGAACTATAGAATACTCTCCTTTAGCTGGAGTAAACTAATCAATACTTTATCCCTGTAACATCTACAAACTTTTGGAGCAAGCAGGATAAAACTAGTGATGATTTGAAGTCCTGCCACAGGCTGTATGTATAACATGGAAAAAATAAATCCTAAAAGACAAAAGAAATGTTCAATTAATACTAATTAACTTCTCCGAGGTATGTGTGTACTTCATGTCTTCTGTAAATATGTGCAAATATTTATTTGGAGGTGAAATCACTGATCATGGAATAAATTTAGGTTTGGCTAAAGTAGTATCAGTGTGCTTAGTCTTTGGACATGATAAATTTGAAAGGGCACTATCTCAGCTCTTCTACCAGAGCTGTTCTCTTACTACTGAATGCCTCACACACCAAAATTGCCATCCTGAGATAAAAGTCTGACAAAAAAGGTCATCCTTCAATTGAGGTCTGAGAACTTTAAAAGTTCAATCCTTGTCAATCATTGAGAGATTTTCAGATCTTGGCATTGTCCATCACACAAGGGTGTAACAGTCCTGATATCCTGCTCTTCCCAAGGTACAGAAGATCCATCAAATAAAATGCTAGTTTGGGCTGAATTTGGAGATTGACTTAAGGAAAAAATAAGAAAAAAGAAAAAAAAAAAAAAACAGTTCTGTATACTTTAGAACGTAATGCCTTAGAGAAATGATAAAGGCCAAACTGGACAATGACTAATGAATTCCTTTTAATCTATCCTCAATTATGCAGGAAATTTGATTTTTTCTAATAGGGAACTAACATGGGCCCTGTGTCACTCACAGCACAGATGGCTGTGAAAATGTGAAGTCTATTCATTTAAAGTAAAAACACATCCTCATAACAATAATACAGAAGATGGCAAAAGAAGCATTTGCTACATATTAAACAGCACTTTCCCAGAAGTATTTTGTTTAGCTATTACAAATACCTAGTTAAGCACGTACATTTCAGATTAGCAGATTGTACTGTTTGGGCTGTGTAATTTGAAAAGGAGGTGAAACGGGGGACTTTCGAAGTGAGATAGCTAAGACATTTAAAATTAGAGAGAGAATACATTGATATATAAAATTGTACTGAAAATCACGCTATGAAAAGCCAGTGTCCAAAAAGGAGACAGAGGAGTCCTGCAATTTCATTGGAATAAAGGGGGAGAGGCCACTGGGGCACAGCCCGGGGATTTTCTCTCTCTCTCGGTTTCAGAGGGCGCAGCCTCCTTTTATCCCGCACTCCCGCCTGCAGGGTGCTCTCTTCCTCTCCGCATGGCTGAGGTACAGGGAAGGTGCAGCGTTCCCGAACCGCCTACCACATATCCCGTGTCATTTTACCCCAAAATTCAGAAACTCAGGCTTGTGCAGACCCTTGTCTGTTTCAGGAGCCAAGCTGTCTGGGCTCTCTAACAAACCTACTGCCCAAAATTAGTAAAAATTTTAAGACCCAATTCAAAGACATTAACACCCAAACCTTCACCTGTAGAATTGTTTGGAAAGACATTAGCCACACATTTTCCCTATCAAAATCAACATATTTTCCAAAAGCTGACAATTTTGAAATTTTATCCTGTTTCAAAATTAAAATTATATTGTCTCCAATTACTGTATTCTGGGAGTTCTCTTAGAGAACATGGCTCTTCTCTTATTGCAATGAACCACTTATTTGCAAAACCTCTGCAGAGAAATCTTCTTATACTTTTAACCAGAATCTGGCATTTGGGAGAAATGAACTGCTCCCAGATTAACTTTGATGTTTGTGATATATTTTTAACATAAGGCATCCCCTGTAACTCAGAACCATCAACACGCATGATCCAAATGAATGCGGTTTTACATAAACTCAGCTTGACCCTCGGATTTGCTGTCTGAAGGCTACGTGAGCCCTTGGCCTTTCTTGCTGCCTCTGCACTCTCTGCCTGCTTTGCAAGGTCCCTTTGTCACCAGCCCTGCCCCAGCTCTGCCCTGCACGGTGCCCTCTCCTCCTGCGGTCACTCCCCAGGGCTCTGCAGGATTGCGCTCTCCTGTGCGCTCCGGGAGGTGGCTGAGGATGCTTTCTCAGTCTCACAGCCCTCCTCATTTTCCAGGCACAGAAGAAGGACCTGAACAGGAAAATCGGGGTGATAGGAGTAGGGAGACACAGTGGCTCCGAATCTCTTTTAAAATAGGGATTTGCAGCTACTCTTGCTATCAGAGAAATGGAGACTTCAGGCTGTCTCTTTTCAAGGGAAGAGATTGTAGACCGTCCTCATCATGAAAGGAGTGTGAATGGCCTGTAAAAAGCAAAGATTTCCTGCGTGTGCCCTATGGCACCGGTGAGGCTCAGGAAGGTTCCACATCGAACGTAGTTTTTGTCTTGCTTATTCAGTAGCAGCAAAGCAGCCCATCAGCATGGGATGCAGGCAGGTACAAAGCCAGGCACTTCGGCAGTCGAGAGTCAATGCTTCAGTACAAAGTAGTTTAGCTGCTGTTTCAAATGTTGTATAGAGTAATTTTAGGCTAGTGGGAAAGAAAACTCAGTAAAGGAATAGCTTATTCAGGGCTCTCGACAACAAATGACTGTAAAAAGTTTTTCAGACACACATTTCACAGAACAGACCTTGCCTTCTGATAGCAAGCCCACTCTGCAGACTTGGAATCCTGGTGTGCTATTTTGGTATGCTGGAAATATACACTCCAAAGTATATAGTAATGCTACAAGAGAAAGGAAAAAGAGTAGGCTGAAAGGCTGGAGGGGGAGAATGAGTCTGTGAAAAGATAATATTTAACACTTGTGGGTAGCATTTCATTTTCCTTGTACTTCACAAACATTGACTGATTAATAATCTCACAGCAATACACTGAGTCAGGTAGTACATTTCCTTCCTATTATTATTCCCAGTTGGTGGTGTTATGGAATGTATAGAACTAGATGGGGATGGAGGGGACACATCAAGAGCTGTCTGAATTCTCAGTAGTATCCTAGAGAATTCTTCCTTATTATTTTGATTTAAGCAAATTTTAGCTTTTGAAATCAGAGCCCATAGAGTGCCTCATTAACAACATTTTGCTGGCAGTGCTTCCATTTTTTCATTTCCAATTATAAGGCAACAAGTGAGTTCTTTCTTTGTGTACGACAGCAATGCCAGTCATTCGTGTTTGCAATATATTTGTTGTTTCTGTTGGTGGAGGCAGAGGAAAGAGGCACTGAGTACAGGCAGTGAGTGGTATGCTCTCAGCAGCTGTCACTGCTGTCAATTACTTGGTTTTTCATTTATAAAAGGCAATATGGGATCTTTAGCTTTTATAGTACCCAAGAAAGGCTGGTTGGTGATTATTGATTTTATTTAGTCCGGGGGAGCTGCTCACACACAGACTACAGTGAGCTGTGTGCTTCCTGCTGCTAGCTCTCCTGCCACTTACTGTTTTCAATTATTTATAAAATCCAAGGCACATCACAGCACAGTTCAGCACAGCCTCTGAGACAGGCTGCTATTACTATGGTAGTGCTCCATCCATGTGCCTACCATTTCTGTAACAGGAACTGACATGAGCAAATTGCCCTAATGAGGTCTGATGCATTATGAAGGCCTGGACAGTAGAAAACTGTACAAATTCTGGTACAACCATCACAAGCTGCAAGTGCCAAGGTCATCACTTTCCAAAGTAACCACCACTGCCCATCAGCAATTTAATGTGCTCTTCTGCAAATGAGTCCATCCATTTCGTGCTTGCCCTACCTTCTCTGAGTGCCTTGTGTGGATAACAATATGAGCATGTCTGTTTTCTTCAGTGACAGAGAAAATGTTAAAAATGGTTCAGAAAAATAGAAGAACTGTTTTCTTCACACAAAATTCCATGAAAAATTGTCAGTGAGGTCTTCAGAAGAAGCTTGATTACAGGCAGATATTGACAGAAGAAAAAAGATTTTAAAAAGAGCTTTGAGGGGAAAGAGAACCTAGAAGTCATTCCTGATCATACTTGTTTCCCACTTTTTTCCTCGGAGATGAAAGCTAAGAAAGAATGAGGAGCTGAACTCCTTACTATTTCCACCCTCAGCTCTGGGAGCTGAGGGGGCTCTAAGGCTGTCGCTGAAGCAGGACAAGAGCTCAACAGATCTTGAAGAAGTGTCTGTGATTCCAGAAAAGATTGGATAAAACTGAAATTTTGTAGGAATTTTTATTATTCTGAAAGGGCTTAAGATGTTCTAATTATCTTCAAAGCTACACCAGGACAGAAAAGGAAGCAATTGCCATTGCTCAATGAAGAGTAAGCAGAATATAAAAGATCTGGTTAAAAAAAAAAAAAAAAGAGATGGGGATTAGTTCAAAAATACTTTGTTGACTGGCAAAGAGACAAAGAGACAAAAGTCTAAAGTGTATTATAAGGTATTTCCAAATACATCACTGTTTTACTTATATTGGTAAACTGCATACCCAAAGATGTTTCTAGAAATACAGTACATAACTCAAATTATGGGAACCCTATTAATTTGCTTTCAAATAAGGGCCTAAAATAATTCTGTCCAGAATAGAATATTCATATTTCTAACAATCACACAATATAGACTCTAATAGTGGCATTTAGAACTCATAATGCTGAAAAGTGAGCACAATATAGTAGGTGAAGATTGTTACTTTCAAGAAGGTCACAAAATATTTTGCATTTAAGGCTATTAATGAATCTTTTCAAAGTACATTACTTATAAGTCACTTATTTTGCATTTTTTGCTCTCAGAATTATGTTCCTAACTTCATAGTTCCTTATTTGATCCCCAGAAAAGGGTAGAGCAAAACTTTATCCCTGATAAATATTTTATTTAGATTTATGTTTCAGCTAATATAGATTTGCTCTTTAAATATTGTTTTGTTTTCTTTTTGTCTTTGTAAGACCTTAGCAGAAGTAATGCAGCTTTAAACTACATTTCCATGAAAATTGCTGGAAAAATACTTCTAAAATGCACTTTGAAAGCATATTTACAATTTTGGTGTCAATTTTTAAAGGAATTTTTTTAGCTTCATAACTCGTACAATTGAAGTTGGCACAGGAAGCAACTACAGAAAACAGTGTACTAGAATGAATATATATTTATGATAAACTTTCTGAAGTATTCTGTCAGCTGCAGTCCCAAGTGCTTTTAGAGGTTTCTTTTTCTGAAGGGAACAAGTTTTCCAATTATAGTTTTCTTTAAGCGTCAGCCATTGATGATGTAGTTCATACCATCTTCCCAGGATGCTGATACCAGAGGTGAGGAGCTAGATTCACTTTTCCAGCCCCTGGCACATAAAATTAAGTGGCATAAGAATCCCAAACATATGGAGGAATGTGTTCCACATTTTCATTGTCTAAGTACACTATACGATACCAAAAAGCCACATTCGAATGAAGTATCATCATTCATGTCAGTGGAACCTATAATCAGCCTATATTAAAAGAAACAAATAAAAACCCCAGAACAACCTTCTGCTTAAATGTTTCAAATTTCTTTTCAGCACTTGTTCATCCAACAACTTATTAAATCAAATATGATGTGCACTGTAAAAAATACCATGCAAGGAGAAATAGAGGAAAGTGACAGTATGTAAATGGCACAGTAGAGAATGAAGACACAGCTCTAGACTTTATTCCAAAAAAAGTGTTGTTTGGGGATGGCTTCTGTCAGCCATCTGAAGATTTGCCCTGAATAAGCAGGGTCAAACCCAGACCAGGAGGCCTGACCAGAGGGATCATCTTTCAGGGTCAAGGCTTCTTGTAACAGTCTTCTCTGTTGTACAGGTAGCCCTTGTTTTCACTGTTTGTCTTAATTTTCATAGTCTGAATAAAATTTATAGAACCAATTTCACGACAGATTTAATGTTTTCCCTAAATACTTAAAACAAGAAGGCAAGCTGTAAATGTGTTGGAGCTGTAAGAGAATGTTTATGAGAGTACTCATCATGATAACATTATACACTTCTGGATGACTTTTTTTTAAACCCTATTTTTGTTATTGTATTTAAGATAATAATCTTAGAGGACATAAGGAAGAAATCCGATCCCTTTTGTAGCATTTGCTGCAAGTGAGTCAGTCAAAATATCAGATAGGAAAGATCTGGTTTGTGTTACGGTTTATAAATAGTTCTGCTTTTAAAGCCAGATATATGATTCATACACTAAATCTTTTCTTTCTTAAAATGTACTAGAAAGCATGAAAAGCAGTAAAATAAAATGCTTATTTCCTCTGAAGGAAGATAATTTTGAGCCGAGGCATATATTGTACTGGGAACCTTTTGAAGCTGAAAAAAATTAAATAAAGGCAATATAAAGACACTTCAGAGTAATTATTAAAAGCAGCTTAAGTCATCAGCCTGTTTTTGCACTAGAACATATTTATATGCTCATTAACACAAGTACAGAGGCTTGAGATAGATGTGGAGGATCTTCCTATGTGAATTCACCTGTAGAATTGGAGTCTGAATGCAAATCAAGCATTTCAGACTGCAAGTTATATTCATCCCTTAGCACAGAGTGAACAACAGGTCTAAAGGAGACTGGAACCTCAAAATGAAGCATTCTCTAATAGCAAAGGCATTTTAAGCTTTGCCAATCTAGAATTAAATAAAAATTATATTACTATGAGATCACTGCAATCAATTGGTGGTTTTGCATTCAGTCTAGGTTTTTACAGACCTAGTTTTTATTGAATTAAATAGCAATAATAATAGTAATAGCAATAACAGTAATGAAAAGACTTCTATAAATTTTTAAAAACAAATTTATAGGAATAGGAAATGTTTAATTAAGCTGAGTCTCCTATTTGTGTGACAATGGAAGTTCGGATTAGAGAAATCACTTTTATTAAAACTATTGTAAAATCCTTCCAACAACTAAGAAAGAGAATTATAGTGTTTACCTTAAATTGAAGCAGACATCTTGAGACTTTGCTTCTTTAGTTTTCTGTAAAAAAGAAAATAAACAAACAAACAAACAAACAAATAAATAAACATACACCCCCATTTTACCTTTGCTAGTTCCTGAAACCCCAGTGAAGTCACTAAGAGTCAGATAATAAAGGTAAGCTGTGTGGTGATGGAGTTGTTCTTGTGAACACTCCCACATTTGTTTACTTGGAAATCAGTCCTCTTAACTCAGAACATCTATTATTTTTTACAAAAAAAAAATTTCAGTCCAAGGTTCACTTGTACTTCTAGACCTTCAGAAAATATTTTCCTCTCTATTTAAACACGTTCTTTTACTCTCAAAATAGAAATGGGGAATGAAGTGGAATTTTCTGTATATCACAGCAGAATTTGTGAAGAAGTCTCACTTAATCTTGTAGACAAAGTGCACTTGGATGTCAGGCAAGTATTTTTAATAAAATTGTAGAGGTAGTTTTAGAAATATCTAGCTAGACATCTGTGATATGTAGACATCATAAGGTTAGTCATCCTAGATGAGCAAAAAAGGTCTATTATGTGGTTTTAGAATAAACTGAGTACATTGAAGATAAAAGTCTTGTCCTGTCAAATTCAAAGGGGAAATCGGTGGGATTGATCATGTTAATACATTATATGAACAATTCTTTTAGAGGGGTTTTCACTAAGACAGCAGGCTGGACCATGCAGCTGTTTTAGTCCCTTGGAAACTGTCCCATCTACATTTTGGAGGTAAACATTTAATTTGAAAACGTCTGTTTTCTCCAGAATTCAATCATTCTACCATTGTCAAAGATTTTGAATTTAATTACCATACGACCATAAACTTGACCATACTTGCTTGCCCAGATCCATAATCAAATAATCCTACCAGAACTTACATTTAATGCCGTTTGCATTGTTTCTTATTGAAGTTAATCCTTCATACAGTTTGAAAAGCTGTTACTTCAATAGCCAGCCATGCACAGAGAATGCAGAAAGGAATGTTTATCATTAAGAATGTTTGTTCCACAGAAACAATCATCAGCTTTGATAAACAGATAAAACCTGGTAAAAGTTTGATTCCCATAACTGCTCAACTTTCTGATATCAAAATATTAACTTCTATGAAATGAAGCTTTGTAGTAAGTGGAACATTGAAATTCTGTCAGGAGTTCTGAAGTTTTCATAATGATTGGGAACACAGTCAAAGAGAACACCTTTTGCATTGTGTACTTTACTATAATCAAACATCCAGTAAACTATGTAGCTCTTGAAACATAAAGCATATATCCATGGAAAACCTGAAAAATTAACATTTATTTAGTTATTTTAACTGAGAAAATTCTTAAGCCATTTTGCAGAGTGCTAAACCCTGGGTTTTTTTCTGCTTGACAATGAATAAATAAATAGTGATTAATTTATATTATACAACTTAAATATGTAAATCCTACAAAAACGCTCTGGTTCATTAACTCTAAGTTCAAGTTTAGGTATTTATTTAAAAGCCGGTCAAAAAGTAGCAGGCCTCATGACCAGCTTCTCAACCCTTTTAAACTAATGAATCTCTATGGAAGTCAATGGCAATGGGCATTGGGGAAAGTCTGGTTGCTAATACATGTATAGTTAAAGAATCTTTTTTTCAGTCATCTGACATTCTTATTCAGGAAATGAAGCAGGAAACATTTCATTAACAGTGAAAGAGAGCAAACCTAGTGAAAAACAAGCAAGGCACAGTCAAAGGATCAGACATCAAATGGATGAAAATTGTCCAAGCTGCATTAAAAATAATGTCACTAGACACCAGCTGAGGTTCAGAACCTTCCTTCTTTAATTAAAGTTGATTCCAAGGTATAAAACAAGGACCACTATCAGGCTTTCTGTCTTATTGCATAGCTCTTACCTACACTATTTTAATCAACTGAGTCCAAACTGATCTTAATAAAAATAGATTAGCATTCAAAAATATAGGGAAGGAGCATAATATAAGAAAAACATATCCTTGAATCATAAAATTATTATCATTTACTACATGCAGAGGAAATGTTCAATGAAGCTGAACCTTTCCTCATCTCAGTGGTTCTAATGTACCGGAGGCCTGTGGGCTGCCTGCACATGTTAACAAACTGGACTATTTTGTTTTGAATGGACAGAGAGACATAAAGCCAATTTTGTTCTGAGTTGTTCGGGATAGATACCTAAGAATCCAGAGCTGCACTATGCATGGTGAGGTGATTGCACTGGAAATACCGAGAATACAATCTGGTCTCCTGGTTTTATATCTCATTAAAATGTCTGTTATTAGAACCAGTCTGTTCATATGTTTTTTAAAGCAATGAATACGCTCTTTTAATCTTGGAAAAAAATGAATAGTATGTATAGGAAAACCCAGGTTAGCTTTTACTAAGGTTAATTGGGGTGTGCCAGGAAGAATGTCAGCTCAAGGGCTTTCCTAAATGCTGTGGAATCTATTCAGAAGAATTACTTCTGCATTCTATTGCTTCATTTATTTTACTTGTCCCCTGCTTTTCCTGATGCAGAAAGACAGAATTGTAATATGTGGAATCTGTTTTTGTGTTTAAGTTGATAGGAGCTCCTGGTTTTTAGTAAGGGAACACAGCCTCTCTCACAGTCCTAAGTTCTAGAGGCCCCCAGACTGGACAATGTGGCAGCACTTTTTTTAACCTGGACAGAACAGAGCTGACATACCCTGTCTATTGTTGCTTCATTTCACAGTGAGTAACTTATTCATTCAATTCAGAGAACTGTTTTAAGGCCACTGCTTAGGGAGTAGAAAGTTCCTCTTTTTACCGAGGTAAAACGTTAGATAACATCTTAAATTGATAAAGAAAGAAATGAAACTGCCTCTTAACCTGTGGTGAACAAGATGATTTTCATCCCAATGGAAGTCTCCTCATACATTTCATGCAGCACATACCATCAGTTCTCCCAATAAAAGCAGTGATTTTTCAGCTAGAAAAATACTTGTCACAATTTATATGGTTCAAAGAGGAGGTAGACTTGGGTAGAGCCGAGCAATCCAATTTGAGCCACAGGTAGCTGTAACTCTAGAAATGTGTGCTTTTTCACTGAAAGACCTTGAGGGTTAAAGTCATGACTGAACAGCTTAAAGCTCACTGAGATACAACCTGAGATAACAACAGAAACATTCTTTGGTCTACCATGATCTCTGATGTTAATGTGAAATAGATCACAGATGAAAGAGTAAACCCCAAAGAATTAATACATGCACATGAGCTGATAAGCTTGAAAAGAATTTTTTTTTTCCTTTCTCCAATATTCTCGCTTAAAAGATTTCAAATAGGTTTCAGTCATTCTTTTTATTTTATGTTTACTAAAAAGATATATGAAATAATGGAATTATGACAAGTCTTTTAAAATCCAATTAATTTCTATTGTGAAATCATCTTTCAATAAAGACAAGAAAATCCACTCCCAGGAATAAGACTATATTTTATCCCTACTTAGATATCAGATATTACAGTCACAAATGTAGAGAACATTTCTGCAGGTCTCAATTTGAAAGTGTGTTAATAAATCTGAGGAAAAATATACTTTTTCTTCCTGTAGAGTAGCTTATTAACTTGCACTGTGGAATCTGAAATGTGATTTAAATAATAAATTGTGGAGCCTAGTATCTGCTCAAGATAAAAACCTAGAAAATACCCATTCTCTCGCCTTTTACTTTTATACAGCAAGATAACGAGTCCAAAAAGCAAAGCAAGAATTGTTTCTCCTGTACAGACAGTCATTGCCTGTTTCTTTGCATTAATATCACTGGGATGTACACAAATATTTATTTCCTTTATTTAATTTCAACCCCCAAACCCATAAGAAAAAATAATATCAGAGTATCAGGATCTCAGGAAAAAAAATGGAAATCAGAACATGGAATAAATGGGTAATCCTGGGTTCAAGGTTTAAGAGTTGAAATCTAAAAATTTTTGGAACCAATATGAAAAAGTTGCTAAAATTCAGCTTTTTTTTTTTTTTTTTTTTTTTTAACAGAGATCACACTTTGTTTTTAATGTTCAAGTTTGAAAATGCCTTTCAAGTAGGCTTTGCTAGATGCCTGTGTTGAAAATTTGCCCTTCATTGATCAGTCTGCCACTTTTCTGTTACATTGGTTACAACAAAGCATGGCTCATCCAAAAAAAAGGGAAACTTAAAGGACAGTTTTCAGGAAATATCAAGACATTGCAGTAAAAAAAAATTCACAATCTGTAATGTTAGAGAGGTATATCACATGTGACAATATAGCACATACATTACTATTGTCTTTATTTAAAATGTTTATTAACAGTAAATTACTGTTAATCATTTGATTTATAAAGAAGAAAAAACTTATTGCTACAGAAATCACCTTGGTATTTAACATGAATTTTAGGATGAAAAAAATGTTTAATTTTTTTTTTTTAAACAAGTGAATAACCATTTCACTGTGCATGAAACTATGCCAGGCCTCAAAGTAAAAGTAAAAATACAAAAGTCTTGTGGTGCTGTATAGTGAGCTTTGTCCAATTAAAGGCATGGAAACACTTTGAGACAAATTACACCATAATTTTAATGAAATTGCATAGGAATAATTAAACTGAAAATTTTCATCACTATGAAATACGGATATTCTTAAATTGCTTCTGGTTCTAATCTGTTTTAGGAGTGTATCTTTGTATTTTCTAAACAGATTCCCTGCTGCATCTCCCCCAAATGACTGTATTTCAGGAGAGTTTGTGTGCATGCATGAATTAGTGCGCACATATGAATTACTCGTATCAAACATTTATTAGTTCAGAACTGTCCAAATCCAAGCCTTGAGTCCAATCTGACACTCACTGGCACCTGGACAAGCACATTAAAGCTCTTGTGTGTTAGCACCCAACTTGGCTTTAATTTTGCATATGTCTCCTTCCATAAATTTTCTCCTATGGATCAGCTTCCATGAAGACACAACAATACAGGGAGGAAATGATATTTCCCTGTTTCCAAAATACAACAATATGCTTGTAGATTCTTAAAACAAAATGCAGGATAGATAATTTGCTTAGCTTTAGATGCTAATGTACAATATATTTTCCCATCTCCTCCCATTTAGTGAAATTACTCCAGAAGAAAAATATCCCTTTTTATTGAAGTATACCAGATTAAAGTGAATTATTAAAATGCATAAAACAAGACAGTAATGTATAATGTGGTTTGTGACAAAATGTACTGTAACCTTAACTGTAATTATATCAAATATATTGATTTAAATTTCATAATCAAATTGTGCAGGTAACGATCCATATCTTTGGTAATTGAGTTGTGTGTGCAAATGTAATTATAGTAATGGTATAAAAATTTGATGATGCCATCTAGATTAGATTGAACTTTGGGTGTACTTTAAAGAATATTCAGGGATTCATAAAAAATCAGTTTATGTGGAACTATATTGTAACACAGGACTGATGTTTTCCTGAGAATGGAGTTTAATCCCTGTTAAAAGTGTGGCCGGAAAAGTTCCAACCAGGAAAGCATCTTCAAGTTATATTCTTCTGTTAAAATATAGGACACAGCTGATGAAAACCTTTGTAGAAGACACTAACTTTGTTTTGTGTAGAAGAAATTTCAGGTTTTCCTGAATAGGCTTTTTTGGCTAACAGCATTTTTTATAGATGCTAAGAGCTTCAGTGCTGAAAAGCATTCTGAACTTTTGAAATAACAACCAGCAAGATTACATTTTGCAGCGCAGAAGGGAGAGGTGTTGGATAGTTCTCCACAATGCTGAAATTATTAAAGAAATAATGAAGAAACCCCTCCCCTCAGCAGTTCTTTATATAATTCCAAATGGTCAATCATCTGAAATGAGATACATATCCTGGCTTTGTCATCAAATGCTTTCTTGTAATGGATAAAGTCATGGTACGCAGTGCCTATAAATTTGCTATAATCACACATCTTTGTTTAAGAATGTACTATAGAGGTTCCAAAAAAAATATTTTAAGATCTGCAGTAAAAATTGAAAAGGAAAAAGGGAAAGATAAATTGAACTATATCCCTGTTTCTGGAGAAAATTCTTCTTTTTTTTTTTTATCAGCTCATACAGACATTATTAATCTTAATGGTCTCTATATGTGTTTTTAAATAGCAGATTTTGACTCAAAAGTTCAATTCATTTTTTATGACTTGATGTGAATTTTCATTTACTTAATGGGAATATGCTGGAGCCATAAAACAACAAATATTTTCTGCAATAATTTATCTCATCCAAAAAAGTGCTGTGATAGAATTTTCCTCACACAAATGTATGTGTCGAAACCACAAGTCAATTCAAAAACCTATGAAAATGGTGCGTGTGTTTCTTACTTTTCTAAATCTGCATTATTCTCATACCAACATCCTATGCTTCACTTGTTGCTGGCAGAATTATGTATCTAGCAGAATTTTAATTGCAATACTGCAAAGGAGAGTAAGACTAGATTGTCTCAGTACTTGAGAACATACATTAAAAAAAATCAGCCATACATAAATTCAGATTAATCAAATGTGCTACTGGAAGAAGTGAGATTCAAAAGATGTAGCCAAAATTTGAATATGTGTATGGATAGTGGTGTGTGGTTGGTAAATATTCAGCTGATGAGAGTTTCTTTGGATCAAACACATGAGGAAACATTGTATGTTTCTGTCACATGTGATCATGAACACCGTTCAAACACAAAAGAGAACTGTTCTTTAGAATTAAGAAAAATGCCATGGCACTTACCTGCTTTCTAAGACAAAGGTGTCTATATGCTCTTGGTAACGTGTGATGAAACCAGAAAGAATATAGGATTTTTTTTCTTTTTTAATTATTCTGTTTCTCTGTCTTTATTGGGAGAAGATATATTGCGTGTAGGAGATGTAGGGGTACATCTTGTTTCCTTATCTTCTCTAGATCAGATCTGAAAAAAAGAGGATAAATAAAAAAAGTTCAATAGAAAAGTCCTTCTTCTACAAGGACAAAATGTTACTTTTATGAACAAGTCTAACAATGAAAAGATCAACAAAAACCTTTTTCTGAACAGAGGTGAAGAATAGAAAGTGACAAGGAACCACATCTCATATTATTAGTTTGCTCAAAACTGTGACTGTGCTTTATGGTGGCTTTTAAGTAATTTTTAAAGGTTCTATTCATGTCACAGGAAAAAACCACTAATATTGATTCCTGCTAATAGAACATAAATGCTTCCCAGGTACATTAAAGTCAGTGACGTAGTTTAGCAAGAGTATTTTCTCAGTTACAAGAATGCTTTGCACAAATCTGTCTCTAGAAGGAGGGGCAGATTCTATCAGAATAATGGCAAATCTCTTTCACACCGTTGGCCAAAATTGTCCCTGAGTCAGAGGACATATGCTGGGCACAGAATATTCCCCAGTCATATGCAAATCATGTGATTAGTATTAATATTGTGTTTTTTCTTTAAAAAAAACTCAAGAAAGGTGATTAGTCCAATAGATGATAACACTTATTATTTCAAAACATATGAGAGCTCCCAGCTACAGTCCACCTAATTTTTGATTCAGAACAATTAAATTCATGGGACATATTTTGGCTAAGAGAGATATGAATCTCTAAGTTTGGGTTGCCTGGGTCTTATCACGGCTGTGATTGCCCTGAGCCCAGCAGCTACAGGGAGAAGGTGCTGATTCCCCTGGTAATTATGTACATGTCAGAAACCTCATCCTGTCACTTGAAAAGTACCATAAAACAGAACTAGGAAATATGTGCTTATTAAACTCAGACACACTTCTTAAACATCTCATTGAAAAAAAAAAAAATAGGACTGATTAACAATTTTTCTATGTGCTCAGAAAGTCTAGAGAACAGACACATTTCTAAGTATTTGAGATAAAAAGTTAATAATTAGGAAAGGTCTTAGATTTGAAGGGGAGCAGAAAGCAAGATTATTTTTTCAAGGAGCATTTGTAATTAGGCCTCTGAGCTCATGTAACCACTGCTATGTTTTCCAGTGCATTGAGAACTCAGATATTTTCCCAAAGGTCAATGGAGTTTTACAATGACATGATACTGAACAAGAGGAAACAATTAAGAATCATCTTATTTGTTTGATATCCTTATGAAAAAATATATTTTTACCTTCAATATCCCTTAAATGCTATGCTTATTTATATGCTAATAAAACAAGTACATCATGATTACATGCCACTGGTTTTTAAATCTAGTTTAATCCTCAGAATAAATAAAATGATCAATTAGGAACATACAAGCAGTATTAGAAATTCAGCAGGAATGATAACATTCAGATCATCTTATTGTGATTGTCAAAATAATCTTGTATTAAATTGATTTTTCAGTAAAATTAGTGGATTTGACCGGAATTTTTTTTAACTTAATACCAGTTCCCTTAATTTTTTCCGCCTCTGTAAGTCAGGAGTTGTCAGAGGCATAATGTGTTCCTCTTATGACATAATGCATTTGAATGTATTACTTTCTCTTTATTGATCTACTTATGAGTCTTAATAATGTAGAATTATCAGAATTTCTTTGTGAAGTAATAAGTGGAGTGCTTTTGTAGGAAGGCATTTATTTTGTGAACCAGATGCAGAAACACTAAGAATATCACTAATTGAGACTTAATGGTATCAGAGAAAAGAATTATGAAAGGAAGAAAACTGGCCCGAAGTGTTCAAAGAGAAAAAAGAAAATTTAAATGTGAAAATGTCTATGTAAAATATTGATCTACGCCTTATTAAATACATTTTGTGTGCAACACAATTGTGTGAGTCAAACTAGTTTTCTGTAGCTTATCCTAGAAAGAAAATCTTTCTTTTAAGAATAAAATTATAGCCCTCAATTTCTTCATTCAAAAGCTTTCTGAATGAAATTCGAGATTACCTTTTTTTTTTTCTGAAGTGGTTAAATGATTTAGCTGTTCACAGCGTAGTTGTCTCCTAATTGTACTTTAGATAAAAGAATATTTTAATGGTCTTGCATGCAGCAAGCAAATAAAAACAGACAAAATTATCTGAAAGTTCTTGCTGATCTTTCAGTTTCATGAGCTATTCTACGGCAAGCTATAATGGAAGTTATGAATACTTTCATTTCTGAGCGATGTTTAACTTCCACAGTATAAAGCTCTTACTATCCCATTCAGTAGAAATAATTTGCTGCTTTGCACACCTCCTAGGCATAAAGCTGTTGAAGAAGCTATTCTTTAAAATACTGTAATCAGCCACCAGAACTGATTTCTAAAATCCACAGGTGCCTTTCTCAGGATTCCCGCTTTTTGAAAGATTAATCTAAATTATTTAAACAATTCAGTAGATATGTGCACTTACCCGTATTCAGCAGTACTCATTTATTTCTGACTTTGATCTCAGCAGTCCCAGTTCAATAAAATACATAATCACATAAGTGGTCATCAACATAGGGAACTACTAAACAAAAACCATAGATATGCTGCATAAGCACCCGAAGTGTATGGACATGAGAGCACTTACATCCTGCAAGACACTCCTGATTTAAGCCTTTGGGGTCTGAATCAAGCACCTGGAAGGTAAAAGGAAGATTCATTCACATTGGGTGTTTTGTGTTTAGGGCTATCACTATAATGACTCAAATGTGAAAAATGTTCTGTTGCCCTATACACGTTCGTAAACATTTTTACAGCTCACAGAGTGTGATTGCAAATGAAATATTAACACCCTAAGAGAGATGGGAAACAGCTGAGGGTCATTACAGGGCTGGCAGCAAAAATTATCTAATGCAGTTTCTAGAAACAGTGAGGCAAGGTAAACCTGGGACCTGAATATCAAATTGTTAATTGTTCAGAGCCGTGCACATGTTTGCACAGTCCTGGGAAAGCAAGCAAAGGGGAACAGAAACTTACAAAACCATTCTTTTAGTAATAAATACATATTTTCACATCCAAAAATTGTATTTTAGGAAGTAAACAGCAACATGCACAGTGATTTAGGTTTACTATTTAGAAGCATTTTGGGGGTTGCTCTCATTTATATGCTTGACTTTCATCTACGAGTAAAAATAGAGTCTGGTTTATAGTACTTTTAGTCAAGTTCCTAATTGGGTTTGAGCTGCTGCCACTGGAGTCACTCTGACATCTAAGTGCATGACTAATGGGAGTTCCCTGATAATTAGAGGTGATAGCTACCATAAAAGTGTTGAAATTACAAGAATAGAAGTGGAAGCTTGGGTTTTAAATAGTGTTCCCGAAAGTATACGTTCTAAAAAAAAAAAAAAAAAAATTCCCACAATTCAGGAAATTCTTCCTACTATTAATCTGAATCCTCACATGTTCAGCCCAGTTTCTACATGATATTGCAGGTCCACAGTTCATAGTAAATAGCAGAGTAAATTCACAGTACAAAACAGCATCCCATTGTCATTCTGGAGCTTAAAGGGTTGAGGGTTTAAGTTTACTTTGGTGGTTTTCTGTGCAAATGCTTTGTGATAACAACACACAGATAAATATAAGCAGTTGGGAGATAATGTCCCATTTTGCTATGTATCTAATTATTATTACCAAAGCAGAAATAAAAGTAAATATTATGATAAAGAAGATACATTAGAAAAGAAAAATAGATAGAAAAATGATCATATAATCAAATCAAATTACCAAGTTCACCTATTCAAAAATTTGGCGCAAAATAATGAATAACAATAACCTCTTGCAGGAAGCTTATGATGAAAATCCATGGATAGAAATTTCAGATTTCAAATACCTTCAGAAGTCCATTATTGTTTGGGTGGATGGTTCTGAATAATTTTTTTTTTTTTTTAATGACCTGCAAAACATAGATGAGAATTTAGGTGGATGGAATCCTCCCATATACTTCAGAGAGGTGTATTTGCTTTGCTTCTACTTTTTCAATGCTTTCTCAGGATAAAAGGTATAAATAGCATATTTACTTATTTATGCAATTATTCTCATTAAGACATCCTTTGAATGAGAGCTGTACAACATGAGCAGCCCAGAAATTGGCTCTTCTACTGAGAAGCATTGTATGTGAAAGTACAAATCTGAACTTCCCATTACACAGTAAATTACTGATTTTTTTTTTTTTTTTAAATTGTGAGGCTCTATAAGTGGAATTTTTAGCCTGTGGTTAGAGCTGAAGTAAGGAAAAAAACAAAAGCCAAAACCTATTACAGTTTCAATCAGAATAAATGAAGAAATTGTTATTGTTTAGTTTGATATTGCTGATAAATAAAAATTATGCATTTTAATATTGCAGTTGTCTTTTAAAATATGTTAGGTTTTTTAAAAATAGAAGATCTGATGGATGAAAATATAAATTGAAAACTGAATCTTCTTCAATAACATTTTTGAAATAGCTGGATAAGTAAAACACAGTTTTGCTATGGAAATGGGAATTACTGCTGTAGCGACTCTATCATTTCAGCAAAATCCTGCCAATAAGTTACCATAGAGTTTGATTCACTGCTAAGTATTTTGAAGCTTTTCTAGAATGAAAGGCTGAGACAGCTGTAAAAATTGAGTCTCCACCAGTCCAGCTGATTCAGCAAGGAATTAGCCATGCTCAGGAAGTCCTTTAAAAGATACTCTATTCTGGGGCATCAAACCATGAAAATATGTGGAGCTACTGTAATTGAGCAGTGCTGAACACATGTCCACATATTAAAACTCTGATTTAAACAGTAGCACAAAATCTCTGCCTCACACCGGAGGCTTTCTGGACAGTGCTCCTATTCCCTTGACTCTTTCTGTCTTCACAGAGCAGTTGGAAGAAAGGGTAAGGCCATGATTTTGAGTCTTTCTGTTCAATCTTTCAGAACAACGTTCCATTCTGGTTTTGGAACACACCAAAAGGGCATTTTCAGGCCATCCAACAGGACAAAGAGTGGGCTTCTCCAGAGTGCCTGTAGAGAAATTGCCAGTCTCTGTTCCTTCATCTCCTCTTGAAGTGCTTAACCTTCTCTTCGCAGTTTGGCTCCAACGTGCAATTATATACAATTATCAGCACTTTGATTGTAGTGCCATCAATTACAGCAAGGAAAAAATTCTAACCTTTATCATTCTGGGGAATAAAAGTTGAAAATTTGAATGATGAATGGAAAAAAAAATGAAAAGAAATTAAATATTATTAAATTCATTATTGATTACTCAACTTCAGGAATTATGTAGGTATGAATTCATGCTTTTTAACACTCATAAAGGTAATAGCTAATAGACCTTCTGTCAAGTCATTGCAGTTAGCACTATCTCATTACCCTTCTGCTCAATACAGCAACAAAAAGCATCTTTAAAACCCCTGGGGCACTGTCCTGAAGCCTAGAAATTCCAGTCTCTACTCTCCTACTCTAGATGATAAATTTAGAAGAAGGAGAGTTATTTTATTCCGATCAGCTCTACTGTAGTCTTCATACTTTCAGAACTGTCAGGATGTTTCAACATCTTCTGTGCAAAAAGGCAGTGAATGTATAATCCAATTTTAATACATGTTATTTCATCACCATGTTAGTTTTTATAATTCAATTATGCCCTCAGTGCAGGTCCTGTAGCTAAGTTCTAGCCTGGGTGGTTTTAGGCAAGACAATCATGGATTCAACAGTGGAGCTGCACAACCTGCACTCATTTTCATGCACTGAGATCTACTTACACTTTTGCATAATAGGCCTATAAAAGCCAGAGTGCTTCATGAAGTCCTGAAGAACTTTTCCACTTAGGCATGAACTACCCCTGAGGAGACCAAAGTACTTTTTTCCAAAATGGACTATATATAAAGATGCCAAGATTCATTAGTGTATGTTAGGTAAACATTGCTGCAATTTGGTTTAAGGAATGCAGAACTGTGAAATCATTGTAAGGTTATGTAGAAAGTAATTTGCTAAGAATGGCCTTGATTTGGGGAGTTACACTAATAGTGTAACCGTGTTTTTTGTTCTGATCATGCTGTATCAATTGTCTGGGTGGTCTGAGCCAGTTTGGAAGTATCTCTGAATAGAAAATATTTTCTGTGCTTGGCAGTAATTCTGTTCCCTGGGAATCATTTATGAACAGCCTTTTACATGAATTTTCAAATAATTATGACAGGGTTTAAAAGACAAGATTTTTTTTTTTCCTAAACATATGTGTTCCTCTTGAATTTGTAGACATTAAAATTTAGGTTTCACACATACAATTTTTTAAAATTGTGTTCGATTTACACTGCCAATTTACGGGTACCCATGAATTCAAAAGTGTTTTCAGAAACAAACAAAAAATTTCTCTTTATATTCTTGTGCTTCTCTAATCTGCTGGTACCCATTTATTACATGAAAAAAAAAAAACCAACCCCACAAAATAGGAAAAAAAAATCTGTTATCCCTTTCTTCCGAAATGTTTGCTGTGTGTGTGAATACAGAATTTGAATTTTCTGTCAATTTTTTTTTCATTAGTAAATGATGCTGCATTTTAGTTAGGCTGTGTCACAATCACAGCTGGATATATCTAAGGTACAGTTACTGTTCAACTAGACCATTTTTGAGCATTTTTCTTTTTCTTATTTTATTCTTCTTTGGAAGCAAAATAATGCCCTTTTGAGTGGTTTTTGAACCCATATTTTTTTAATCATAGCTTTCAGATATGCTAGGATTCCTTCTTAATTCACTGTCTTTCAGTCATAAAAGAAGAATATCTGATTTCTCACTGGGTGCTTGCTTACATTTCCTCTCTCTACATCATTGTTGATCATGATTCTTTTCATTTTTACTTCCCTAATTTGGAATGGATGTGTACTATTGAAGATTTTTTCTTTTTAATCTAATATTTTATTAAGCAAAAATCTATAGTAGACTTTGTTGGAATAAGATTAGATTAAAAAGTTAATTTTCTTCTTTCTTTTTTTCCATCTTCATCTCTCCATTATTGTCTTCCATAAGAGATCCTAAAGCAGAGCTATACAAAAAGAACATAGAGGATGGGTACTGCCAAGGAGACCTTTGGATATTCCTTCAGTCCCTTTCCTAAATCTGGTTACTCTTTTTCAGTCATATTTGCCTCACTTAGAGTATTTTTCGTATCTTTCTACAGCTTTCCTGGGTGTTTTATTTAGAGCAGAATTAAATTAGGAAAATGCATAATTTCTAGATTTTTTTTATACCTAATCATATTGCTAACACAACTTTTCTGAAGGCACAATACAGTATATTGCCATTTTCTCCAAAAAGGCAGCTTGGCTGAAGATTACATGAATTACACTTCTAATTCAATGTTTAATTCAGTGCAAAGCATTTTAGTATACAATGACGCTAACACTATCTATATTATATCCTCATGTTCAGTCATCTTACACATCTTACATGTGATTTCTCTGCCTGGAAGTGTATCCTTTTCTTCATAGCTGTATTAGTTGATCTGATGAAAGATACTACCTCTCCCCAGTGAATTATCTCACATATCCTTAGACCTTTAAGATAACACCAGTGTATTACTACTTGTAGATTCTCAGTAGCTCCAATAAAAATTAGAGATTAGAGTGAGCTCCGTTGACAGAGCATATTTGGCATACACATAATTTAAGCAATGAATTGCAATACATTGAACTTGGATTTGCACATATACACACAAGTTTGCTAGAGGAAAAATCAGACTTTGTTCCATCACACTGTTCTTATCCAAGTGGTGTAATTCTGTTTTTTCTATAGCTTGTTAGTACACAATATTCAAGATATGAAAAGTATTAAAATAGATGAAAGTCAAATTTTCTTTTAACAGTCTAAAACACTAGACACATATCTGTCTGAAGTATCAATGCCTTTTAGTTATTTTCTCTGAGGTACCACTTTTACAGCAAATCCGTGTCTACTGAATTCAGCAGAATTGTTTTCAATTTTCGCAATGTGAGGGAAGAACAAGGCCTTTACTTGCAGATTTCCCATCCAGCAGTTTATTGGCCTCTCATATTCACACGCATATGTATACACACAGATATTGATATGAGCATGTGAAGAGTCCATTTTACTTTTTCCAGGTTCTGCTTATACAGATGTTAATTTGCATATTTGGAAAAGGTAGCTTTCATCCTGGAGAAGTGGGGAGAAAAATCATAAAACACATCTCATTTTATAACTCATAAAGCCTTTACATGTTTTTGTTCCACAGCTGAAATGAGAGGGGGGAAAAATCCCTTTCTCATCTGTCTCTGACTTCAGTCACATAACTGTTCACAAAATAAATGTTATTCCTTCATGTCAGCAGGCTGTGAAAGTGAGGCTTGAAATGGCTGCCTGATTACAACCTTAACACCAACACCTCCTTAATCAACACTCCTTAACTCCCTCCAAATAAGCTCTCTATGATGTTATGATTTATTATATTGACTATGGCTTTTTTCCATTTTCCTTTTTAGGATCTCGAAGAAAGTTGTAATTTAGTTCCTCCCCACCCCCTGCTTCCCCTTAGTGAAGTGACTGCCTTTGATTAGATTTGCTAGGATTTAGTTCAGAGGGAATTTATTTTTATTAAAGTTTCGAAAAGGAAAAAAAAAAGGAAAAAGTATGAGTCTAAAAGAATGGGAATTAATAGGTTCACTGCCAAAATAAACCAAAACAAAATCCACAGTATTAGATATTTGATGTAATTTCCTTTAATATTTTACTTACTACATAAAAGATAGCAGAATTTTCTGCTCTCCTAGTATCTAAATTTACTTTTTGAGGGAAACCTTGAATCAAAAAGATAAGACTTCATAGATTTTTGAAGCAGAAGAGGCAATTTATTCTCTGCAGTACTTCCAGAATGAACAACTATTTCTCAAGAGTTTTCAACCAATTATAAAATGAAACATGCCTTCTTATTTTGAACAATATATTCTTCCTATGTGGAACAGATTACTTATACTAAAGGACATATTTCTATTAATAACTATCAGAGCCTAAGAAGAGCTGCACTACATCAAAATACCATTTTAGAAATAAGAACATAATCAAGAAAATATTCCAGACAATTACAGTCTTCTGCAATACATTATTAGCTGTAACCTTGATCCCTAACCCTGTCATATGAAAAGTTTACCTGTTGGGCATATTACCATCTATCATTTTACAATGTGATTTTTCCCCCCTCAGATTCTGTTGCATATATTGTTTTGATGCTTTTGAAGCAGATACACAGTCAGACAAACCAATTATCTTAGTCCTTGCCTGCTAAGGATAAAAAAATGTTATGAATCTTAGGCTATAGGTGACTTACATAGCTATCTAAGGATGGAGAAAGGGTTTCAACAGCTTTTTTATTCCATGCTATTTTTGTGACTGCCAGCATGATAAAAATGTTATTTGTTATTTGCTGAAAAAGCTTTGCTGCTGGATTGTAGTCACAATCTCTACTTTGCTTGAGAAATCAGGCTTACCTCAATCCACTAAAATTTGGAATAAGTGTAACAATTACAGTTGTAAAAACAAGCGATTACTGCCATGTATGCAATGTGATTTAAATGTGCAGTTCTACTGGAAAAAAAGTTTATTTACAGACGGCATTATGATGTCAAAAATTATACTTTGAAAAAAATTCCAACCTTCCCTGGAATTTCCTCACCCTTTAGAGATATATCTGCTAAGGAAAATGTTTAATGACTTGCAAATCAGAAACATTTGTAATGCAGAAAGAAAGTCACTTCAAGTTTTCCTGAGTAAATTACATGGAAATGGGTCAATTAAATAATTTGAACAAAAATAATAACAACAAAAAGAAGAAACCTTCCCTATTACATTCTGACACAAAGTGTTACCGTGACAAAAGCTAGAAAATTCAAAGATGCAGCAAAGGCAAGATAAAGCCATGATACAGATGTCAAAGTCTTGGGATCAAGTTCCAATCATGTGTCTTCTTTTGCAAAATGACTCTCATAATTCTTAGTCATCTAATTCTATGAACTCCCTCTCATTACAGTAGCATCAAACTATTGTAAAGGGGGCTGGTTCTCCGTCAGGACAATTCCCTTTTTAACCTGTTAATAGGCTGTTCTATGTGCAGTTAAATTTCTTTGCTAAATGTGTAGACTGCAGGCTAAGAGCTAGGCTTTGATTACAACTAAAATAAAAATAATGAAATGAACACTTTCAATTAAAATGTTGCAGAAGTAAAAATTAAACAAAATTATATTTTTGGTGGCATGATCCTCAATATATTTCTCACTGTGTAAATAAAAAACACAGCAATCTGCTTAGATTCTAATGGCATAAAGGATTCTCTAAAAACCTTTATCTTTTTCTGAAAAGGAGGTGGAAGATTGCTTCTGCAAAGAGAAGATTGAAGATTATTAGAAGAATGCTGTATGAAAATGATACTTGGGGATCATCCTCTCTGCTTAAACAAGCCAATAACCTTTCCTTCAGAATTCCTCCTCTTCCTGCACTGCTCCCATCTGACAGCAGACTTTGTAGTGGGAAGAGCCAGAGAAGAGGCTCTCAAGTTTTTGGGGTCCTGGCTGAGCGTTGAGAGCTGACAGTGGGAGTGTGTGCACTGACATCTGTATGAGAAACTTCTGTACAAAGTTCCTTCCTGCAGGGCCTCATAGTCCCAGCTTCAAGAGGAGCAGTCCTATGTCAAGGAACAGATAATATACATAATCACCTCCTCAGTCAAACACATTAACTGCTTTTGAGAATTTGGACTTTTAGTTCAGAAGCTAAGAAAGAGAAAATGCTAAAGTGCAATTGTGCAGGAGGAGAATAAATCTGGAAAAGGGAGAAAGAAGGAAAAGTAACTAAAAGAAAATTAAAGAAAAGCAACATATATCCTTAGAAAATAAAATAAAACAACTATGAAATTACTCCTTAAAGATAGGAAGTAACTGAAAGTAACATACCTGGGAAGCTTCAGTCTTCCAGTCAGATGTACTCACTTAAAGGAGTTCAGCTAAAGAAGGAAAGTGAATCACAAGAATAGTGGATAATGGTAATACATTTTTTGGTGGGAGATTCTGTTTGCTTTTTCTGCAATCATAAAGAAAGGGAAGGTAAAAAAGGTACCTGACAATTTATAAATTAATGTGAAATTAATGAACTTGGCTTAAAATAGAAATTAAAATAATCCACTATAAGCTTAGACTTACAATATGGATGAATTGGTTAATATTTGAATTGACCAGTTAATCATTGCAAGTGTATAGATGGGGAGAGATAGTAGCTTATTTGAAAATGTCTCTATTAATATTATATATTAATTGGGAACAAAATCTAAAGTTTAGACTACCTTTCACCAGTACAAAACCCCAGTGATTCATCTGTCCTCACCCTTATAAAGGATTTCAAAGCCACACGTTAACTGTTGCTATGTCAGATAAGTTAGTGACCTAAATATACTCTTCTGAGAAGAATGTGATAACTTACTCATCATTCACTCACCTAGCAAAACTGATTGGAGTGCTGAGGGCAGTATATGTGCCCTATTACTGCATGTATAATGGCTATCATTTCTGTTCCGTGCAGATTATGAATCAACCTTTAAATCAATTTTTTACAAAGCTAAATGGAAAACAAGCATAAGATAAATATCTGTCCATCAATTTCAGATGATACACACTCAAATGATGTTGGTAGAATTGACAAGAAAGCCTTTGGTCTTTACAGTACCATGCCTGGGACACCACTTTTAAATTAGTGCTTCAATTAATTAAGTATTTCAAGTGGTCTCCAGGAGTTATCTGTGCCTGACTTCTCTTCAGGATGCAAGCAGGGTGTGCCAGAAGCTAAGTCAGCACTGTCTAATGAATATGCCAGAGCTGGCACATCCCATTTTCAGCAGTGCTGAAATTTCTGCTGCTTCCCTGGCAGTGCTGCCCTGTGCCTCTGCCTTCCCCACCCCGCACAGCAGCCCTGGGGAGCCTCGCACAGCTGTGGCACTGATAAAAGGTCTGGTTAAAGGGTAAAGCCGTCTCTGAAAACACCAAACGCGTGCCTCCAACGCAAGTACTTTTGGTATCTAACATGAAGGTTTTCCCCGTTGTTGGGCCAGATGGAAGATGATCTACTATTTCTGAATTACTCACATTTTTACAATCTTTTTGGGGTTTATTCAGATAATACGTTGATGAAAGGTTTTATAGATTTTCCTACTTTGTAGACATACAGGAGAATTAAGGCAGTGCAGTACCAGATACAGAAGATTAGGAAACTGACACAAACGTAGTTACCACAAGATACGTTTAGGTGAGAGTTTATTTAGTGAATTTTCTACTTGGTTTTAAGTTGTAGCTCTATGCATACTTTTGGAGTAAGGTTTTTGGTTTCATTATTTGTATATTAATATCAGCCATCACATCTCTTCTTTTTGACAGGGCTTTAAAAGGTCTGATGATTGGTTTAAAAAAATTTGGAAATATACAAGCTGAAAAAGTTTAATGGTGCAGAATTAGTTTTCCAATAATTCTTTAAGTGCTCTGGAAATTAAAAGGAGTTTGTAAATTCAGTAAAAGAAATGTGTAAATTCAGCGTCTTTCACAGAAAACAGATTTCTCCAATTGTAAATACATTAGTCAAAGTTTAAAATTTATTTAAAATTTATTTTAAAAAAACCCATCCAAACCCAAAAACTACAATACCTGGAACCTTTTGCACTCAGATTTAGCCTGAAGTAAGTTTTTATAGCTAAGTAATAAACAACTGAAAATAGGTTATATAATAAAAGTGCTGACAACATCTTAACTACATCCTGGAGTTGCAAACAGCGATGCTATAATGAGTCAGACTCATTGTGTCTTTCTCAGACATGGTTTCATTTTTAGAAGTCCTATACTGCTGATGGCCCACATTTGCATTACATAAACTTTCATGATGAACTATCTTACCATTTCATCTGAAAAGTATGGAACAGAGATAATTTTTATTTAATTAGCTCTGACTTTGCCTAAAGGCTTTAGGAACCAGAAATTTTTCAGGCTTGTTTTTACAAATTAGTTGTGAAGTAGAATCTGTCTTTTCTGTTTCTCCATCAAGGTAATGTGCTTTGCTCACATTTATCTTTTTTTTTTTTCCTAATGAGCTAATTCTGATAGTCAGCTGCTTTTTCTGCTGTATAGTTCACTGAGGGCACCATGTTATCTGCATTATTCATTACTGCAACAGTGGCATACCTTGGTTAGAATCTAAACAAAAAACAGTTTCTAGGCATAACTCTAAGTCTTCTATAAAAATCATGAATTATGTAATGCACAAATCTCTTCACAATAACACCACTTCTTTCTCTGTCAAACCAGCTATTTTTATTTAATATTGCTCATCTGCCATATGAACTGCTGTATCCAAGTTAATTATGAAACTGAAATATGGCAATACTCTCTGAATCTGTAAAATAATTATCCAATTAAAACTATTTTAGAACACCTCAAATACAAAATAATTTTATACAATTTTGCACTTCAAGAAAAAGAGGGGTTTTTTAATCATCAAAACATTACACAAATACCCATATTTGTAGTTGCTCAGATTGCTCTACATGGAATTAAACATGCCTCAGTGAACAAATAGTATCATTGCTTGGGAAAGCCACTGTAGATGCAGCTACTGCAGAACAAATGTCAATAAAGAAAGAGCTATTTAACTCTTTATTCCTGATTGTTAGTTCAACTATTTTTAGATTATTCTTCACGTTACATATGTATACTGCTGAAATGGGCAGTATGTGGAAAAATATTCTGGGTTTTTAGATTTGTGCTATAATTAATATTGCTGAAATTTAGGAAGGTTTTTTCATATGAACAGGATGATTTGCCTCCAGAAGGAAAATATTTATGTGGTTAGACACGTATTTGTAATGATGAATTAAAGAAATCATTCATGGTGGCACCTAGCACACTTTCTGCTAAAGCATAAAAGCATGATATGCAGCACATTGGAAATCAGCATAAGCAGTAGTTGGTAAATAGCCACATACTGCTTGCTGGTTTGACATTTGCTGAACACTGCATCTGACTCTGTGTATTTAGAGAGTGCTCCTTAATAATAAAAGCACGGAGTTGCCTTCAGAAATGTCCTCCAAAGGACACTGCTCCTATCGTGTAAAATGAGCTCTGCATTATCAACTGCATTTCATTTATGTTGCTAATTCAAAGTGACCAAAGTCTTAGCACAACATTTTGTAACATCCTGGTCATAAAAAGGGAATTTTTAATTCAGCATTAATCTGTCCTAATGTTTTGCTGCGTCTGTACAAAATCTTTCATAGGGATCAAGTCCGCACTTTTCAAAAGAACTTCCAGACTGTGAGAGAATACACACTGATAACCACAATTATAGTCTCAAAAACTTTGATAGTTCATTAGAAACTACACTGAGCTTTTCCTCAAATTGTCATCACTCGACTGTTTATTCATAATAACACAATGAAGGTGTAAAATGTGTTCAATGAGAGAATCAGAGGAAAGGGATGTATTTCTGGTATCTTCCCAGGCCACAAATGTTTAGTGTGTTCTCTCCATGTTAGGAAATTACTGACTGGATGTATCTGTAAAATGGCTAATTTTATTTTCCTAACCTAATTGATAACTTCCTTTTCTTGGGAGGCCAATTAATAATATAGTTGGAAAGTATGTTCTAAGATACACTCTTGAGAGTGAAGAAAGGCAGAAGGCTCTGATGAAATGAGAAATGTTTGAAATAAAGTACTGATGATGTAATGCATGGGGTCATTTATAAGCCTTGCTTCTATCTGTCACTTTGATGAAGAGGTGCAGAACAAACACATTTAAATGTGTCTATAAGACTACAAGCATCATCAAATACTTCTAGTAAGAACCTTAGCACTGCTATTAAAACACTTGATCAATGAAATAGAAAAAAAATATAAAAAATTTTACAAATGATGCCAAGGCAGAGAGACATTTTAAATAATGAAAAAGAGAGGTTGCTCTTGCTGCGTGATTCTCTTTGCTTTTGAAATGGAGTGTAAAAAGATAATGCATCTTTTATTAATGGCACATGTTAACAAAGAAGCATATTTTATAGAAAGAGTAACTACCCAAGAAGTAGTACCAATGAAAAAGGAGTGGCATTATGAGACATAAGCAGATTTACTTGATTTCACATAACAAAAGGCAAATGCATTACATATGTAAACGAGATAACTTGGTCAGCATAGGCAGTTATTTTGCACTGATCTTACCTCTTTAGAGACACTTTTCATTTTATTGTCAGCATCCTCCATTAAAGAAGGATGACATAATTTGCAAATAGTGCAGAGAAAACACATGTAAATGCTGTTTTACTGTGATAAATAGGTGAGGTAGGTACTGTTTAATGCCTTTAATAAAGATGAGACAAAATGCGCCCTCAGCAAGCACAAAGTGTGAAGAGCTGGCAATACCCTGGAAGGAAAGGCTCAACAGACTGAAGAAGTGGCCTGACAAAAGCCTCTTGAAGGTAAATGCAAAGCCCTGCACCTGGAATAGTATAAGTCATGCAACAATACATGCTGGGTGACAACTGGATAGAAAGCAGCTTTGGACAAAAGGACATGGAAGATCCCGGTACACCGCAAGATGTAAATGAATCTGTAATGTGTCCTTGTGGCAAAAATGTCCAACCACATCAGCAAAAGCATTGCCAGCAGGTGAAGGGAAACTAACTCTGCTGCTTCTCAGCACCTGCAAGACTTACCTGAAGTATCATGTCCAATTCCAACCTCCAGCAGAGTGGCACAAAGAGCACATATTGTGTGGAAGAAAGTTTGAGAGACCATTCCCTAACTGAGATGGTTAAAGGAAGGTCTTATTAATATCTTCATCTACGAGGAAGGCCATGGAGAAAGGCCAGATTCTTCTCAGAAGTGCACAATGATAGGATGAGGAGGATGGGCACACAGTGCATGAGAAATGTTGAGAAGCCACCAGGAAAAAGAATTCAGAAGGGGGCTGCCAAAACCTGAAAGAGTAGTTCCCTGATTGTGGAATCTCCATCCCTTGAGATCTTCACAACTCATCTGGGGCAACTTGGTATAGATTATCTCTACTCTGAGCTGTGAGATCAGGCCAAATGACTCCCAGAGTTTATTTGCATCTTAGGTTACGCTATGAAATTACTCCAGCACCAGGGAACAGGCATTATGGATTTTCAAGGAACTGACTCTATTAAGCTGTGTATCTCAGAATGGCTGCAATTTATAAATAACACAGAAGAAACCAAATGTTGACAATTGAAGACATTGGATCTGAGGAAATATCCAGATTTTGGAAGCTTGAGCTAGATATTTGGTCTAGATGCAACATACACATTTCTAATAGCACAGATAATTAACGACTAGAAAAACATTGTGGTGGAGAACTTCATTAATATAAATGTTTAAACAGATAATAGATTTTTTTTTCCTAAAGATAACCTGTGGTTCAAATGGGAAATTATTCAAGGAAATGCTATGTTTTCCTTTAAACAAAGGGTCAGGTTATGTGATCACAGGGGGTCTTGTGGCTTTAGAGGGAATCTGTGATCTCCAAGTCCTTCTTTAACATCGTAATGTATATGACACTCGTGTTCCAATTGAGCACTTCAAAGTGATCCCCTATGGATTGTCCAGGACAAAGATAAAGACAAAGAAAGCTTTTGAACATCTGAATTAGAGCTGTCTTTTCTATCTTTTAATCTAAAGGAAAATGACTTATCAAATGGGTAGATCTGAGGTCAGAGACTTTCTAGAAGCTACCATTACAGATATTCTCCCTAACTGAGCCACTGGCACAGTCAGCTGTAATTACCAGCAAGGTTATTATGCATCAACAATGACAAGCCTGTTTTTCTACCAACAAATACTTGAGCTTTAGGGGTATCCTAAATTAGCTTTTTTTTTCCTGTTGAGACCTTGAGAATCAGACTTTGGATGATGAATAAAATATCCAGCACAGAAAAATGTATGTAACAGAAACATTGAACATATTTCTGTAGGAAAACAGAGAGTAACAGACCTGTTTTGAAAATCTAAATAAAATTCCACACCAAATTCAGCTGAGTATTTGAGCATTGATATTTATACTGTAGAACCAGAATATTTTCTATGCTAATAGGCATTCTCCAGCTCTTGAAATAAGTATATGAATTTTCTCAGAAAATGTGGAATTCAATACATAGATTGGTATTTTAGAATTCTTTTTGATGTACCAACTTTCTTTTTGGTGACCATTATCTGTCTGAAATAAGGGGTGTGAATTCATCTCATATACACCTTTTACAGGCTGTCATGCCTTCAACACACATTGCACAGGCATAGCTGTGTGTTTTAAGCACTAAACCATTAACCTGTTACGGTAAAGTATTATCCAGCACTAATACGAGTAGTATTGTTATAACTTACCTCAAAGTGTTTGACAAATAGAGAAAAGTTATTAAATGAACTGGATTTCTTACTTTTTTTTTTTTCTAGCAGATTGCATATGCAGTGATAAAGTCTGTGGAAGCTGAATTATTTGACGAGGGACTGATCTGGAAAAAGTTGCTGGGGGCCTCTTTCATCTCCTGTAAAACTCAAAAGAGACAGAAGTGAAAACTGGGTAAGATTCATCTAAGAAAAGGATGGTTAACAACATGCATCCCTGATTACAAGGAAACAGCTTATTTCACTCTTTCTTATTTTCTAAATCCAATAAAAACAATATTAATAATTTTGATTAGGATTTTTTTTTTCTGCAGGAAAAGAGAAATTTTGTCCAACTGATGTAATATGATGTCAAATAAATAACACTGCTGGCCCTCCAAGATGAAACTCTCATTGTTAATCTTAGGTATTCCGAAGGGGCCTACATTATCACGTCTTTATATTTTGAGCTAATAGAGGCATAATACTAGAGCAAAGCAACAATGGAAGAATATACAGTCCCCTGTGGCTGCAATTGAAGCTCTAAAACCCTGTTTTTCACTTTTAAACTGTTCCTCTGGGCATAGGTAATGTTCAAAGAAGCATTTTAAAGAGAAAATGAAACTCTAAAAGCTTTAAAATGCAGTTGCAGGAAATCCAAGATGTTTTCTGTGACAACTCCTGTCTTACTGATAGTCTTATGGGAAACAGCAACATTCAGAGCTGCTCTTGTTACACCACAACACTTTAGAAAGGTTGGCCATGCCTTTCTAGAGGATCACTTCAACTTTGAAAAATCAAAGTCCTTGCCATGAAAACAAAAAATCCAAACTATATTTGAGAGAAGTTTATTCCAACTGCAGCACCAGAGCTGTTGAAGACAAAGGGAAAAAAATTAAAATCGCAGTAATGTAGAGCATATAAAGCAAGTGGAAACCGGAGGAAATCTGTTTCATCTTGTGACATTCTTACAATGGCACTGACTATGCAATGCCTATGCCCAGAGCTGGGTGAAGAGCTGAGGACAGGGACTGCACAACAGGGATGCCAAATCAAACATGGACTTGATGTGGACATGACTGCAGACAAAATCTTTCAGATCTTATATCTGTGTCTGGTTTCTGGACAGAACTAGCCAAGTATTGCCATATTGTGAATTTTTATTGTCAATTTCTAGCTTAAACATTATTTGTGAATAAATAAAGGAAAAGGAGCCTTGCAAGTTTTGGATTTGTAAGGTTCTTGGAATTTCTGAGTAACTATTAAAACACTTGAAGACTGTAGAAATTAGAAACTTTCACCATTTCTCAACTGACCACCTTCTGAGATCATCCAGATTCCACTGGGAACTTTCACAGTATGACATCATTATCTTGTCCCTTTGGTACAGATTGTTAATCTTCAAAATCAACTTAAAGCAGCAATGTCAGTTTTCTATTTTTTTTCATCTTTATAAAGTTTTACTGAAAGAAGAAAGAACCAGTTAACCACAAAATTCACTCACAGAGGAAATGAGAGGAAGACGTATTAACAGTATGATCACAGACACCTCATTTCTTTGAGAAAAGGTGGCAGTGGTGGTAGAACATTATTTCTGACACTAAGATGAAACTGGATAAAAAAAAACTTTGAGGCAAACTCTATTTCAAAACCTTTCAAAATTCTTTATGAAGTGATCTTTAAATTCTTTTCCATCCTAAATAAATCCTAATTTGTACTAATTTGTACTAATCCCTGTACAACTGTAGATGTGTAAATGAAAGTTAATCATATATGAAATGCCTGAAATGGAAAGTTTCCATTAACTGTACAGCCAAACACAAGGACATAAAAAGTTGGGACTCAAAAGCATTTTCTGCAAGGACACACCGTTACAGGATAAGAATTTCAAACTGAGATAGAGGGGAGAAAAATCCTCTGAAATACGTTTATCAGTGAATGACCCTGATCAGCTGTGCTCCATCTGAGGAAGATCATTACTGTAGACGTCAGGGTAGTGTAGGAGACAGGTTAAAAATGGGTTTCAGATTATTGACACCTACTTTTTTATTAAAGTTTATTTACAGCTGGGGATAAGAGAACGTAGGCCCAGAATTATGGAACATTTTAACACTGCAGAGATTATATCTTTGAAAACCTCTGCAAAATTCTTAAAGTTTGTATTTCTTGCATTAATCCTATCTGAATGGATGTCTTTCCAATGCAATGCTTTAATTCTTTCAAGTTATTGTATTTTAATGTATTTTCATTTATGATCTGTTTTCTGCTGAATTTCTATCAAAGCCTGAGCCTTTCTTGAGCAAAGGATGTGCTTAAAAGCTTTGCTAAATAAGGAAAGGATTAAATAAGTGTAATGATTTAAGTTCTCTGTCTAGTCGGGATTTAAAAGGCAATATCTAGCATATAGCTGCCTGCCCAAAGGACAGACTCTATTGGAATTGCACTTTGAAATGTGCAGCTCACATGCAACTATTTTCTGGTTTTTTTTGTAAATCTGAGGTTTTCACAGAACAGACGCCGATGACTGATGCCTAAAGGTGTGCATAAAATTGAAATGCACCCTTGTATTCCTGAAGGGACATAGTCTTCTCTAATCAACTGGAAAAGATAAAAGAAATCTGTAAAACTCTAACTCCTTTAAAGTGAAGCTTGCTTTAGGAGAGAAAATGGAGTATATTTACATGAGTATATTTACACATAACTGAGCACTAAGGAATGGAAAAGCACACTGGCGATGGTTGACCACTTTCAACAACAAATTTAAAAAAGAAAGTTCTAAATACTGATTTCTAGTGGATTTTCTGAGCTAGCTGCAGCTGATAGTTATGTCCCAAAATTTTGTATTTTATTCACAAATATTCATTAGAAGAAAGACCCATGTGCAGACACATTTCTATTCTGAAGAGTTAATGTAAGAATATAAATATTTGCTGATAGTTTCTGAAGGCTCTTTGGAACTAATGATGGAAATAAAATATCATTCAAAATCAGATGTAGTAATTCAATACTGCTAATCATAGTAACACTTTTATATCACTGTCCTCATCCTGAGCTGTTCCATTAAGCCTCCTTTGCAAATTGGTAATGCTAGTTCAGAACTTGCATAAAATTTTGTCAAAAGACATGAAAAGATGAAGAAAGTAAGCAAGGTGTTGTCCACTGGAGCCTGAAATGCTGAAGGGGCCAACTTTTTCAAATAACCACCAACCAGTTAGAAATGGGAAAAGAAACTGTCCAGTCTGTCAAAAATCACAGAATCATAGTGTTGCCTTTCCCTGGTCTTAAAATGAAGAGCCAAACACTGTTAGAGGGGAAAAAGGGCTTTTCCCCTGGGTATTTATTGCAGCCCCTCGGGTGCAGCACAGCCAGGGGCAATGCCCCAGAGCACACGGAATGCACACCCACGGGCACTCGGGGATCACATTCCGGGCCTCACAAATGAGCACATCCAGCAAAGATTCCCCAGGGAGAGGCTCCAGGGAACCCCCGGCCCAGGAACCTTCCCCTGGCTGGGCCCAGCTCAGGGTACAGGATGTGTTGTGGAGAGGCCCTTGGTGTCTGGGGCTCTCTGACCCCTCACTGCCAGCCTGCCAAGGGCTGCGGGCTCTGGGCTTAACGAAATACTAGGCCTAAGAATGTGGGCCAGAAGCACTAAGAATAGAGAAAAAGTATATAAATGGGGTATAAAAGAAAAGGCAAAAAATCATCATGGCATCAATAGAATGGCTTATGTTCAAAGGGAACTTAAAGGTCATCCAGGTCAATCCTCTGCCATGGACAGGGAAGCCTCTCACCAGACCAGGTTGCTCAAATGCTATAGAACAGCAGGCAAGAAGATGCAGAGTACATCTTGATGTGGCCCATATTGCAGTTTTGAGTTTTCAGAACACTGTTCACATCCAGGGTTCCTCGTCAAGAGAAATAACTTCCTGAAAAGGATACCTCTGTGTCATTTTCATTAATGATTGTAAATTCTCCATTTAAAACACACATGTAAGTGCAAGAACTGATATTGATATTTGGAAATACTGAAAGAATAAATAATTAACTCCATAAATATTAAGGTAACTCATTCCTGAGTCCTAGCTTCTGTGCTCCTTATTTTGGAAGGCAGTTCCAGAAACACGTTATTCTAATAGTTTAGAACTCTCTCTTTTCCAGTTAAATACATTTACAGTCATCACCATTTTTTTCCTAGTGACAGCACTGTCCTTTAGCTTACAGTATCACTGCTCAATATTTACTCCTACAATGTGTTTTTTTTAGACCGCAATCATATGTGCTTGCAGGCTTCAGTTGTTTTGCTCTAACAGTTAAACAATTCAGTTAAACAGTTCTAACTAAAAATCTTGAAAAACAGGCTCCCCAGTCCTTTGATTATTCTTGAAGCCTTGCTCTGTACTTTTTCACATTTTTCTTGGACCTCAGTACTGCTGCAGAGCCCAGTGTTTGGATTAAGTCTCCCCAGGTTCTAATGCAGTGGCAGCAATACCCCAACAGCTGTGGAAATTCTGAGCTCCACCAATTAGAGTTTCCTGAAGCTTTTTGATGTAATGCCATCAGAGGAGATATTACAGAATAGAAAAAGGGTAGAAAAAGAAAAAATCTAATATATTTATAGCTTTAAAGAGATGTTTTATCACTAGATTTACATACAATGAGTATCAGTAGGGATAATTCAGCATTGTTTCTTGTCAAACTCGAGTGAGGCTTATGATTTTATTTTACAATTTGAAGAAAGACTCCAAAATATTATGTTTCAAAGTATGTAGCAGGGTTTATATGCTATATCTTAATTTTTCACATCTCCATGGAACCTAATTATTGTTGATCTTGAGACTGTAGTCCAAGAAATATAATTTTGGAAATACAAAAATTCAGATTTAATCTTAGACAAACTGTAGTCTTTTATTTTAGTGAAAGAAATGTTTGACCTGTATATTTGAAAGGAAAATCCATGTGTGAATCCAAAAGAAGGAACCAACAAATTGTGGCAGTCATTTAAATGGATTTTATTTTTCAGGAAGAATTTTTTTGTTTTGTTTTAAGATAGAAAGATAACATAATAGTGTAGATCAGGCCTATATGCAGTGATCTAGCAGCTGATAAAACATATACACCTGCAGCAGATAAGTATTTTTTAGAGAAATATAATGTACAGCGCAAGGCATGATAAGTAAACACACAAATTAACCTTTGCTACTGAATTCAAGTTTATGTCAATAGCTAAAGAAGGACATTTTGCAGCTCTTGGGTCACTGCAGTATTAATAATTTCTTTTTCTTAAAAATGCAGTTCAGTTGAAATACAAGCGCTGGAGTACAGTAGCACATTATCTGACGATCTGTCTTTCAAGACAAGCCCTTGTCTATGCAGCACATCAACTGCTGCAGCTGAAACCAGGACATTTTTTGCACAGAACTGAAGGGAATACTCTTGATCCATTTCAAGCATTATTTGACACATTTCAGAATCACAGAAGAGGCAGTCGAGCTCTGAACTTTCTCAGCTTATGCCTTCTATCAAATGAGAAGAGGGAACTGTTTTTTTTTCTTGCATACTTTTTGTAACCCACCAACTGTTTAGCTTAGCTGGTAGGCACACAAATCAATATCTTTTCATGATGATAACACACCCACCGTTTTCTGTGGATATTATCTCTTTGCTGCTTTAAAAAAAAAATCTCCAATTTCAGCATGTTTTTGCCCTAAGCAGACTCCTTTTATTAATTTCATTGATCTTCATGTTTGGTTAGGGTTTTTTTAAAGCTCTTCAATTGCAGAATCTCTTTAGAAGAGCACTGTTTGTTTATTTACTTGGTAAACGAGGGTGGTGAGCACAGATACTGTGGCAATGAGAGCCAGGAACAGCTTGCTGGTGTACTGGCTCAGCAGTGCACAGAAGCTGCATTTGGGCTGCTGAGGGGTAGATCTTCAGCTTGCATAAATTGTCATGGCTCTTTTGATATCAGCACTACAGAGATAAATCCTAACGTCTGAGGCTTTGCCCCCTAAGCCTGAGATGAATTCAATGATGCCGTAGTCTGATATTATTATTATTATTATTAAAATTTGTTTTTCTCAGTTCTCCTACTGCCTGAAATTTATTGATCGTTTTCTACCTACATCATGTCATGCATTCAGCATTCTTTCCTACACTGTAGGTCTTCCATGTCTTCTCAGTGCTCCCAGTGTTTCAGCCTACTTAGAAGTGTACAGAACCCATCACGTACCTATTTTTGGCATTGTTTTGCGTAATTTCTGACTGTTTTTACTTATTTTTTGTTTTTACTTGGCTGCCAAACACAATGTTAGGTGTATTGTGTCTCCTCAAGTTGCTCATTACTAAATAACAGGCGCAGGTCAGGATGAGGGAAGAACAGAGGAATTCTTTCAGACCTGACAAAGCCATTAAGGGATCTTTTGTGAAGGGTCCTTCAGCTGCTGATTGTATTTCTCCTCTGCAGTTATCATTCAGTCCTGTGAATCACGCAGATGCCCATGACCAGAAGATGTTGGACTCTGACATCCAACAGATTTTGCCGAACAGCCTGGAAGGCTCCTTTGTTATTCAAACCGCGAGGTGAAAGACGAGCAGCAAAGCTCCTCCCCACAGCCACAGACAATGTGCTGGGCCAGCCACAATGGGCTGCAGTCAAAGGCTGCAGATGCTGAATGGCCCACGGGAATTCAGGAGAGAGTTTTCACAGGTTCGTCAATAACTGGCCGAAGCCGAGCCTCTTAAAGCTACATGCCATTTCAAGGATTTCTGAAAGATATTCCATTTTGACACTTGAAATGGATTTCGCATATTAAAAAAAA
>VZRO01005011.1:1047431-1060631 GCA_013397915.1 Daphoenositta chrysoptera
AAAAAAAATTGCAACTCACCAGAATGGATTGCATTGAGCCAAAGGAGTGGAAATTAAATTTGCAGTTTTCCTAGTATTTTCTCACTAAAATTTCAAAAGTATTAACATATTTGAATAGATTCTTTTGGAAGACTAATGGTAGTGGAAAGGCTAATTATTTTTAATTAATATTGTTCTTAATTGTTGTTTTACCTGCCTTTGAAGACGAGTGATTAACAAATACAGAATGAAGTGTTTAAAATAGAATTCACCCCACAGTAATAAATTGCTCAGAGACTTAACAGTGTTTTAAAAGTGATCAATTCTTTTTCTTTGCATATTCTTCTAAGCACCAAACCATTACACATGAACACTTTTCTAGAAATACTAGAAATAAGTGTCTGACCCTTAAAATGACGTGGGCACACAAATAAGTAGCTATACCAATGTGAACTGGGGTTAGTAGAACTAGTCACAGGGATGGTTATTCTGGTACCTGTATGAAGAAGCAAGTGGCTAGTTGGTATCTGAAACAGGCATCACTATTGCATGGTTCAGGGAAAAAATCCATCTCTGCCTGTAGTTTTCCACTGGTGTGGATCACAGTGTTCTTCCAGTGCACCATGTTTATCTGCACTCTGCTCAGTGTTACTAAACAGATGGGTATAAACTCACTCCTTTCTTTTAGAAACCTCAGCCCCAACAGCAGTGCCTGCTATAGCAGCACAATTCTTCATTAAGAACTGACAATATATTGATTAAAACAAACTTAAATTGGTGCCATTTACTGTGGGTACTCCCCAAATGACTGGATTATGAGAATCTTCAAAGACTTTGCATTTCTCACAAAGATAAAGAATTTATAATACCATCTATAACAACGATGTCTGCACTGAAATATATATAGCAATTGTAATAATAGCTGCAGATTAATGCACTACCTGGAGGTTAGCTACCAAGAAAGCTAATGCAGGTTGACATATATCTGGTCAGCAGTACTTCCACTTTTATCAGGCAAAAATGCCCACTTGCCTTGATCATTACCTCATAATTATATTTTAAATTTAGAGAAAGTTGCCATTGTTAATTGCAGTATTTAATCATCAAATCCCTATATTTTAATATTTAAAAAGCCCCCCCCAAAAATATGCACCAGCAAAACTACTCTCAAAATCAAAAACAAAGACAAGGTTTTGCTTTCATTAACTGAAATCAACTAAGCTCTTTTATCCCTTTCTTCCCACTGCAATAAAAGACGACCTGAGCCTCCTTTGAAACCAGCACAGTGTGATCCAAAGAATGAAAAAATGTTGATTGACTGGCACTGCATGCAATAATTTGAAATGAGCATAATCTTTTCAGGTAAAAATGGAACAGTGCTCTGTTGATATACGTGTGAGCATGGCCCCTCCCCACTGCCTGGGGCAGGCAGCAGAGCGGGGATGGTCTGGAACCATGGCCTGGCAAACATGACAGCATCATTTTTTTCACAGTTTTCAGCTAATCTGTAATGTCACACTCATTTTCTGCAGCCGTGCTCGACCTGCTGCCCCAGCACCTTGCTGCTGGAGGCTTGCAGGGATGGATGCAGATCTCAGGGGTGAGGATGAGGCTCAGCCCCAGGGCTGTGGCACCGCTGGGAGATGCTGCTGCAGCTCTGCTCTGGGAGCAGCACCAATGCTGGATTTAACAGTCCTGGGCACTTTCGTGTTTCCTTCCTGATTAATATTACAGGAAAACAACCCGAAGGCCGGGGCCAGGCACAGGATCCCCCACACGGGTTGCACGGCTGTGCCTGTGGCTGCAGCAGCTGCAGCAGCTCATGGCCCAGCTCTGATGCAGAGCTTAAAGCCCGGAGAGAGGGCTGCAAGTTTAGCTTTTCTGTCTGTGTTTCAATAGCTCTGTATTTTTAGGTCTCATCCTTGCTAGATTGAAAAAAAGACAAGACTCAGGAGTTGTGCGTATTGGAAAGGTGATGATTTTTTTTTTTTGTTCCCGTTTGAATCTTTTGTTATAGGTAATTTGCTCAGAATTCCAGATGCAAAATTCAAGTTTACACATAGAGTCAAACAAAAAAAAAAGCAAGGAAGCTGAGGAACAGGTACAGATGTTCTATTTACCCATCCAATCACTGAAATTATTGCATGTGACATAATCCTGTACACCTATGAAATACCAGACTTTTCTTTCACAGAGATTCACTATTATGCTGCAGAAACAATACGGTTTTCCTTGCTGCAAAATATGTTGCTTCTTTTAAATGAAAATAGCTATTCCTTTCAACTTTCAGTGAGGCAAATTTAAAAACTGTATGAATAGATGAGCCTTTTAACACAATATTTAATTGGAAAATAAGCATTAAAATGGGCAGAATGAAAGTATTTTTTCAGTAATACTTGAATTTGAAAAATTAAATATCTCATGTAGAAGCTATACGAGTACTTTGTTGATTCATGCATTTTTAAAGTCTTTTCACAGCTGAAAGGTTTTAAAATCAACTTGGGTTTGCAAAACCTTCACTCAAAATTTCAGATAGAATTTTTTCACAGTTCAGTCAAATTTTGCTTGTAGTAGTAGAATATTAACTGGCACAGCCTTGAGTATTTTGTTTTCTCTTGTTTTTTGCCAATTAAATTTCCACATTTTGATTTTATATTTTTGCGTGCTGTAGTTAGGTTTCTAGAATAATCTGAGCACCTAAATAGCAGATTATTTTACTCATTGGAACATTAATCTGTGTTGTATTCTGTCCTCTTTCCCGTTTCCCACTGGCCTCTTAGGCAGACGTGCTGCTTTGTTCTTGTCTGGCTGTTGTAAGACCTGTGTCAGTACAGCTGGTTTACTACAGTGTTACTATAAACCTTGGTATTTGAAAATATGGGCATAGAGAGGCATAACTTGCAGGGAAATAGCACAACAGGTTGGATATATAGATCTTAGAAAGGGTGATGGTGCCAAAGTAGCGTGCTGAGGTAAGGGGTAGTTTCAGCAGTGCCTGACTCTGACTCAGGTAGGAACCAGCAGCCAAACCAGAGATAACATTTCTTGCAAGAAAAACATGATTTCATGACAGGGAAAATGTTTTTTCTGCTCAACTCTGTACAGCTCATTGTATAACAGAGATATTACGTTTCACTGGTCTGAATCAGTGCTCTTCTCGTTAAGGGCCTCCAGTCTTACCCCCGGCAAAGATTTCACTGCAATTAGTCTGTTTAAACAGAGCCATTGAGAGTTTTCTTTGTCACAAGACTTCTGGAACAGGCCTTGACGCAGCTCTGTGAGAGCCAAAGGATAATAATTTCACTACACAGAGGCATATTTCAATTACAGTATAATTAAACCAAATTTCTAAGCCATATCTGACAATTGGTGGATGGAAAGCTGAATCAGAAAGTCCTCCAACATTTGAAAATACAGGTTGAAAGTTAGGGTAGAATTTTGGGCTGAGGTCTGCACTACAATATGTAAATCTGCAATGGCTGCTGATTGAATCTCCACGTGGAGCAAATGCCTGAAGAGATCTCTGCCTTGCTTTTGTGAAACACTGAGCAGCCAACAAATCCCGTGGAACTTCTGACGATCACTCAAAGCAGCGTGAGCAGCACTCCACAATGGATGGAGAACACACGAGCTGCTATAGTTTATCTTCTTGTATGAGAGTCTTCTAATAGACAGGAAGAGAATGGAAAAAGCCTCGAAGATCCACAATTGCAGTGTTTAATACAGGGCAGGAGAAGTATGTATGGTCAAAGATCTTGTGTATTTATCAATTGCCTTAACAAGCATTCTTCTACTTTTTATTACTGAAATATAATTCAATATCAAGTTATCAAAATGGCATTAAATGCATACCAGCTGAGCTAAGATGATCTTCTTAATAATGCAGTCATATTCTGATTTCTTCATTTATAGTCATTAACTTGATTTGATGACCTAGCTAAATTATTACATCTGTCACAAAAATACAGTTCTTAAAATTATTCATAAATCAAAGCCATGCCACTCCCCTACAAAAACTTGGATCAATTTTTAAATTTTTAGTATTTTTTAAAATGCCTAGAACAATGTTTTACACTGTAAAAAGATATTCTAGGCACTACGTCACCAAAGATATTTAAAAAATATTATTGAATTAATACATAACTATATTTTAATATTTCATGTGTTTATAGAAATATTTAATGGATTTAGATTCAATGAACTTCTGATAGTGAGCAGAAATAAATTATTACATCCTTACTGTCAAAGTAATTTCAGGTTTTGTATTCATCCTCTGTTGAGCCTTTTAGCTGATTTCAGTTTTTAAATCACACACAATAGAGCTTTAGGGGCCTGCATCTCTGTGATTTATAATACAAAGGAACAATTATTTCTGCAGGTAAAATTGTGCTTTTTGAAAAAGGTAAGATAAACAGATGTGCCTAAAGCATCCTTAGAAAATCATGGGGAAATGGCTAAATGTATTACAAACAGCAATAATAATAAAAAATACAGCCATCAACTGTCTAAAGTGCTTTGTGAACATTTACGTGTCTACTTCTACGACTCAAGTGGCTATAAAAAACCTGAGAACAGAAAGCCAAAACCTTTTGGATAATCCCTTAAGCCCCCAAACAATAAACAGGAACAGGTTCTGACATGTAATTTATCAAGCTGTGAAGTTTCTATTCTTATGAACAAAATCCTAGTAAAACAAAAATAAATGAATAATGTGACCACAGTCTTGGGAAAAGTTGAATTTCTATAAAAAAACACTTTAGCATCCTTTCTTCAAGTCCTTAAATCAAGGCATTTACATTAGACCAATAGGAAAAATGTTTTAAATGCACACAGATGAACATAGAAAAAACTCTTTACTTTACTCTTTACTGCCTTGACTTTATAAGAACTTAGGGAATTACAAAGGTTTCCTTGTTTGACCTAAAATTTTCTTTGGCAAAGGTTTTACAAGCATTAATATTTACTCATTTACATGCAGAAGAAAAACATGCCTGTAGCATTCCAGAGTGTGAACACTATATTAACCATGTTCTAAACACCCATAAATATTACAGGATTGGAAAAAAAAAGGGTTGTTAACACTTCTCAGAAGATTCTTTTTCTGGTCTATGTGAGTCTTCACCATGCTCAGTGTAACCCGGGTGGTATTTATACTATTCCTTGCTAAACAAACCAACAAAACCACCACAGGAAGAGTTGTCCTATGAGATTAATTGTTATGTACTCTATTAAAATGAAAAAAAAAAATATAGCCCAATTTCCAAATTAATTTTTACAAAAGCTGTCAAGGACTATTCTCTTCACACAAATAAACACACTTCATATTTGGCAGGAATTTGGGTCAGTACAGATTTCCCAATGTGTTTCACTTACTCTGTGTGTGTGTAAGGAGTTGTTTATTTGTTTATGTGCTTGTTCTGTGCATCCGAATCCTAAAGGTCATGTGAAGGCTACAATAACTGCACCTGTGCTTCAGGTTTTGTGTAGCTTATCCTCTCATTTCTAAGTTTCAGGCTAAAATTACTCAATTTAGTTTCTCTGAAAGAAAAATATGCAATTTGGTTTTCTCTCAGAGAAAAGTGCTCTAATAACTTACGGTTTTTTAAAAGGAAACTTAAGGTGTGCAATTTTAATGATGGGTATACTTAAGAAGTAATAACTTTTCCTTTGCTTTTGCACATGTTCTAAATTATATTTAACTTTTTGACTCAAAATGGAAAGGAAGAGGCCTTGCCTAATAGCTCCAGAGGAAGGTTTATGTTCTTAAGTGTCAGTGACATATTATAAAATAGTTAACTGATGAAGGTTCCTGTCACAGAATTTTTTTGACTGATTATCATTTTGTGACATGCCACCCCTCAGCTAATTTTCAAAGGATATGTTTTGTTCTTTGGCTGATTTTGCCCCAGTGGTGCTGAAAGTCACTTTCTTGGATTTCCTCTTTGTGAAAAGTGGGTTTGTTCTGATTTTGACCTTCATGTTAAGGACATATTTATTTAACTCTATTTTCCCACCTCCCATTTGCAGTCAGCTGTGTTGTGTTCATATGATCTCCCAGCCACAGCCACAGGACTCCTGTCTCAGTCTGCAGTGACACGTCTTCTGAGAATTGCACATTTCTCTGCACAATTAGAGCTTCAAACAGTCTGTGTCACACGCAGCCAAGGCCTGTGACAGCTGTCACTCAGGAATACGCCTCCTGACAACGAGAGATTATAACCTCACAGATCGGGCAGGCTTTATTATTTGTATTTAATTATCCTCCAGTGGGAAATAATAACTGCAGTTTTCCTTATGCTTCATCTTGGTGCAAGGTTGAAGCTTGTAATCACATGTACGTTTCTAGCTTCCTTAAACTAGGTTTTTTTTCCTGTTTGTTCCCGCTCTTTGCAGCCTCGGGGTAAGCTCTGCATTCTTCCATTATTAATTTAGACAGATACAATTTCCTAGCAAAATAATTAGTCAACATGTGGCAAACTTTTGTAATAAACTAGATATAAAATGAATAATTAAGTTTCTTGTTAAATCAATAACATTGATCCTGACTTCTCTTAAAACCAGATTGTGAGAGAGCAATTTCTTCTGCCTTCTGAATTTTGCATCTTAGAATGGAAGACTGACATTTGATTTCTATTTGACAGATATTGAACTTGAAATAGTTTTATTTTCTGTCAAAGCTGAGGCAGTGAGTTAAGGAGCAGATTTTGTGGCTGCACTGCCAGAAAACAGCTTCCAGTTCTTTAATATCTGCCTCAGATCACCAACATACCCAGCCTCATGTCTTTGCCACCTTTTTAGACCTGAAGTTCTCAGGCTTGTGTTTAAGACAACAAATTAAGTCACTGAAATATAACCTGCTGTTTTCCACTTGCAGTTGCAGCTGCTGACACGTTCTTGGCACTATTGCTGCTCTCTTTTTGAGGAATTGTTCCCAGGAGGAAATGACATTTAATTGTAGGCTAGGGTTACCTGAGCCTGGTTTGATACATTCAATCTGCCTGCTAACTGAATACGTTCTTTTATAACTTTTTGAAGGATTTAATGACAACAGGAGTTTGTTAATTAACATGAAAATTGCAGTTTTGTCTTTGCAAAATCAAGGCATTCTTTGACATTCACTAACATCAGTCTGCCTTATCTTCCAGCACAAGTTCATACACCTGTAAGAGTTCCTCTTGGGGACACTATTTTATTATGCCAGAGCAATGGTAACTGATCAAGGGTGTATATGCAGTTAAAGAGCATACCTGAAATGAACTACAAGTTACATGACCCTTGCAGCAAATAAAATCTTGTCTTCTGCAGCCAGTGAAAGTTGTCAGGCATCCACTGCAAGGTCACAGATGCTGTCACCTCACCGGGGAGCTTGGTGAAAGAAATACAATCATAAACATGAAAGTCTGTCATTTAATCCTAACTATATTTTTAAATAAATTGACTGAAATGGAAAATGCTTCAAGAATATACTCTTTTAATAATCCAAAAGAGTAGAAAACCTTTCAGACTGTGCATGGTATATATAACTATTAATCATTTTGCCTATTGGAACAGAATGTGTCTCTTTTCCAGCCTGCTCTGCCGGGTGCTGTCTGTGCCAAGTGTCACTAATGCCTGCATTTACCAGTGGCAGCATCACCCGGAGCACACAGACCTGCTAAAGGGGCAAATGCCAGCAGAATTCTCCAACCATCTGCTTGCCTGGGACTTGCATGGGAAATGTGGCCAAACCTGCACTCTGCCCTGAGATTACTGCATACCATAATGAATGTTTGGCACAATTAGTAGCCAGAGTAATTTAGAGAAGCATTCAGACATCTCTGGCTGATGCCAAGAATCTGGTCCCATGGATCTGGAGCAGGACTGGAAGTGTGAAGGTGACACACTGCTAACTTTGAACCCTCCCAACAAGTTGTGCTCTACATGTGCCATCAGCTGATAACCAGACTCTGTATCAACTTTACAGACTAAACACAGAAACAAAAATTCCTCTTCTGCCAATGATTATGGCTGGAAGAAAATCAATCCCATTCAAACACTTAATTACTGAAATACTATATTAATTTTATCTGTAAAGATCTCAACTCTTCTGTGCTATACATTTAGAGAAATTAATCTGAATGGGAAAACTACCCTCAGAGTATATATACTACAATATATAGTAGTCAAAATCCCTTTGAAAGTCTTGTCACGGAAGCCTTGCACCAGTATAAAATAGGGGTTCCTAGAAAATGTTTTAGGAAAAAGCTGGAAACAGAATCCTTGTGAGGCTTTTTTGTCAGTTTTGAGTTTTATGTACTAAAATGTGAGAATTTTTTCTCCCCTAAAAGCAATGCCAGCATCACCTTTGTGAGCTGACTATCCAGCTACCACAACTTTCCTGAGTTGTGTAGCTCTGGCTACACAACATTTCCTCCACTGCTGCCTGGAGTATAGACCTCCTGCTTGATTCACAGCATGCAAATTTAATATTCATGTTCTAACAGGAGCGGTTCCATCCCCAACACTGTAATGCCCTAGAAGGAAGATGCACATTTCATCTTTTCTCTTGTAGCCAGAATGCAGTGCCTGAACAGGAACTCTTTGCAAAAGCTGAGTTGATAAAGCATTCCAGCCTCAACAGATGATGGACACTATTCAACGTTATGCCAGCAGAAAAACTCATGTCAATAGTCTCCTGATTTTGAATCCTGGCTAGTAACAGTATTCATTTTTAATTGAAAAGAAAATCAGCTGGCTGGTTTTCTGAAAGAAATTATAGAAGAAAAATGCAAGAGTTTTCTTCTAACAAGACCCTCACTGAAAGCCCTATTTCTACCTTTTCATATACAAATTTGTAGGCGGCAATTCACTAATCAAGAATAGAAAACCCAAATAACAGCATCCTGTTCTGCCACCAGTCTGGCCTTTTAGTGCAAATGTTTATTTATTAATGTGGTGCTCAGCGCTGTGGTGTTCTTACAAAGAAAACATTTTATGAGTTTTAGGATATAGGGAAGTTTCCATAATTAGCTATATACTATTTGCCTAGTTTGCTGTTGTTATCTTTTACACACGTGTGTCTCTTGCAGGACAACAGGAACTGAAATTCACCGCTGCCAGCACATGTCAGTACACACACACATATATCTATCTATAATATACATTACAAATACATATATACACATACACATACATTTTAAAAACTTCCTAAGTAATAGACTGAATTCAGCTAAGACAGCAATTCTCAGTGGGTACATCTCCAGCAGAAATCACTTTGACCTGTTACAGAGCCAGTACAAATCAAAGATATGGAGGTAAGAACAGGAAATACGACCGAACAATTGTTAAAAGACAAATTTAAGGTGAAGGAACAGGCTTATTTTGCAGCATACAACAATATGAATGACATTGCCCTATTAAAGGCATAAAAACACTGTAGCCACTGTAAAGCAAAATAATATAATCTGGCTTTTTACTCAAAAGATTTACTCAGTAATTACAATAAAAATATACTTGGAAAAGATATCTTTGTCCTATGTGTACAATAATCATCCAGCACCATCATTTTGAACACCTCAAACTCCTGGTGACATAAACAATTTTAAGTATTCTCATTTCCTAGACTGTAGGAAATTAATTTATTTTACAGAATTGGAAAGAGAGGCATTAGTGAAGACTGATGTCTCCAAGTTTGATCAGTTAAAATAAAGCACTTTATTTGATAATTAAAAATCTTCCTAATTTCTGTAGGTTTTTAAATGCACTGACCACCAGCTTTTCTGCAAAATTTGTAATCTAGGGATGTATTAAAAATATTTCTCTTCTTTATTATTTTAAACAATAGACAACCAGTGAATAATATGCATTTATACAAACGATGTATATATATGTATCTTTGAAAAGTGCCTTGTAATTGCTTGTGAATTATGCACTATTTGGAGGTTGACAGTTCACAATTTAAAAAGGGATTAAGTGTTAATTCAAATAAATAAATATATCAGATAATGCACCAGATTTCTAACATAACACTCACTTTCTAGGAAACCAGAACAACTGTGTGAGACTGGGGAGAGTTTCACTATTGTGTTGTGAAATTTTTGTATGCAATTTTCTACTCTTTTATCTAAAATGAAAGACCACAGTTTTATTTACAAGTGTAAAGACAGCTGAGGAGGAGAATTGCATGAAGACAAGTTTTTTAAAAAAAACATTATTTCCATCTTATCTAAGCCAAATTGTTGTATTACTTTATTACAATATTTCATGTTGCTTGTGTTTCTAAGGTATTTGTATTCCAAGAAAGTGTTTCCCAAGAGTATTTTTAAATAGAATACTTGCAAAAATTTTGAAGAAGACTCTTCTTTTGAGATGTTTTTTCAGTTTCAAAACATAATATTTTGACTGTGCTTTTCAGGAAATATATGTGGCTAGAAGGACATAAGGTCCATATAAGAATATTTAAATTAAAGCCATTGATTTTTTATTGAGACATTCACTTTCTCAAATGGCATTTTATGTAGATTTGGAAACATTTTAAAATATACAGAAGGAGTTAGAGTTGGAAATGTATAGATATTTTTAGTATATCATTATAATTTCAGTAACTTCTTTATCACTTTCAGTGATGGTGGAAGCACCATCATATATCCAGTATGGAAGCCAAAGTAAAGGTATTGGTCTCATTCAAAATACAAGCCTTGAATACAGGCTATAGAGCAGGATTTAAATTTACCTCTCATAATGCGTAGTGAAATAGGAAAATCATCAGCAGAAGAGTAGACGAACATTGAATAGAAAGTAATCATTACATATTAGCAAAACGTTGTTTGTTTTTTGCTCAGTGGTTTGTAACCCTAATCATGGCTTGGGTGGCTCACTTGAAAGAATATAGGGGGATAGGATGCAGAAGGCAGAAGGAAAGTGGGTTTTTCTTTCCTTTTTCTGTGTTTCTCAGTCTGCTTTCCTGTTTTCTTTGATACACTTCCCTACCACAATCCATTTCTCAATCATTTCATAATGTGAGTTCAAAAGAGGTTCATAGCCCAGTGGATAAAGCATTACATTGCTAAAATATGGTTTACCTTATCCTTTAAAAAAAAAATGTCAGCCCGTCTGTCACTGTTTAATGTTTCACTGCTGCAGTATCTTTATTTTCAGTGTTGAATGCAACCATGACAATTCATCAGCAACCAGAAGACTGTTGCTTTCTTTACACAAGCATTTACTTATCCTTCTTTTGCCCCTTTTCTCCTTTTTTCCACATACAAATAGTTCACTTTCCCAGCTGCTAATGCCTGTCTATACTGTGTCTATTCTCATCTGGAAACTCTGATCATAAGTCCGAATTTTCAGGTGATATTTCTTCTATTGGAATACTATAACCTCCTGCAGATCAGATACCACCTATTTACAAACAAGTACCTTTATCCTTTTCCCACGCAACTATTTATATTTAGATATATCACTTGAAACATTTGCAATTCCAATGCATAGCTTTCTTTCATTTTATTCTTTTTTGAGTTGTTGCTTGTTGAAAACTTATAACCAAGGAACTCTCTGATAAGTCCTTCACCTGTTTTCTAAGCTTCTCTGTCTCTTCCCTCCTGTAGTGTTATCCCTGTTCAGAAGAGATTTTACAATAACTATTGCAACAATCATACAGTTCTAAATATATATTTTGTTGATGTAATGATCTGCATAGATCAAAATTACTGCCCATCAGAGCACCTCTCCCAGAGAAGACCACTGCTCACTACAGCAGGACTTTTGCTAATGACCTTTCCTCTCCCTTTTGCTACGAGGAGGACAAGTGACCTCGTTTTATAACATTTGGCTAAACAGCTGAATAATGGAGTAGCATGAGGTGAAAAACCCAGTCATTCTAATAGTGAAGCAGTGCTTGTACAGCAAGGCAAATTTGGATACCTAGGGTCTCTAGAGAATCAAACACATACAATTTATGTGCTTAATTAGATTGTGGAAGGCGGAAGTTTCTCATAATACTGTTTGCACTGTTAGCTTCAGATCTGAAGTTTGCAGAAAAATTAGTCTAAACTTTAAACACCAGATAAAATGCAAATTTTAACTAGACTTAATAGAAACCTAGCTGTTAGCTAGCCACGTTTCCAAGAGAAGGGAGAAGCTCAGGGGATGGTAAACACGAGAGAGGAGCAGGAGATCTGTACAGATGTTTGAAATGTGTGCTGCTGTGTTTGCTTTCCAGTGGAGCTTTCAGCCCAGCCCATCTGTTGTGCTCAGCGTGCCACACGTTGTGATATTTGTCTACACCTTGGCCCTCAGCCCACCCTGCTGGTACCATTCCTTGGGAGGATGCTGGGGTGTGTGCTCGCTGCTGGGGCAGCCAGGACCAGGGCACCTTGGGGACAGTCACCTTCCCACTCTCAGGTCCTGACTCCTGCATCCTCCCTGGAACCAGAACTTTGGGTCACGGCACTGCTGACCCACAGTGTGCACAGAGCTCTCAGTCTCTCAGACTGCTGGTGACACAAAATCTCTATAACAAATACATTAATTTAAATCATCCTCTCTGAGTGAATCATTCTAGCTTGGAGCCAGATAGTACTGATGTTTGCAATATGGCCTTATTAGATGCTATTTATTTCTGTATTAAAGAGAACAATGTGGATTGAAGTCACAAAAAGAATTACAAAACCTAATTTATAGATTGCTCCAACTGGAATCCACATTTCTTCCAGGCAGACAGACTTTTTTGTTGTTGTTATTAGCTTAATGAGGAGCATAGTCTCATTTCATTTCCTTTGGAACTTACTTCTTACTGCTCGGTCAGTTTGTTTTCGTAATGCTGGGTCTCATCCAGCTGGATTTGGGCCCATTCTGGTATCATGCTGCTCAACTAGTTTTGTAGCAGTTTATGGCTCATATAGTTAAAAATGCCACCTCTTCTTTAGACATAATAATTTATGATATTGAGCATGTTGAAGTGGCATCTAAATGTGCCATCATTCATCTTAAAAATGCAACAACCGAAACCACCACTAATGTGAACCTACCCATGTGCACATTCACATATTCAGTATTCATATTCTGACTACTGTGCTTTGCAGTATTTTGAAAGTTTATTCAGCTGCATGAACCTGGGTAGAGGATGTTCTCTGTAAAATTGTCCTTTCCTTTATGGATGCCTAATCCGAAATTCTTCTACCAGAATCTTGCTTGAGTCTTTCCTTCTACCAGATCCTTGTCAGTTAAAAAAAAAAAAAA